>ML858942.1:17957-57281 GCA_009831015.1 Picea engelmannii | reverse complement strand
AATTATGTGCAATGATCATGACAGACATTGAGATGGGCATTGTAAGTTTGCTTATCCTTATTTTTGTAGCATGTATTATTATAAGTTTCATGATAATTGTTAAATCTTATTTAACAATGGAAATGACGTATTTTATTTTTACAATATTTTGCTAGGATACTTTCAGATATGTTAGTGTGGATTTATTCTACAGAGAGAAATATCATGGAAGTCATCAATTCCTTTCATATCAATAAGGTATAGTAAGGAAGGAAAAATAAGCAAAGAGTAATGGAAGTTGAAGCTACAGGAGAAAACAGAGAAGAACAACAAAGAAAAAATAAAAGGCATCATTCTAGAAAGGATAAAAGGGTTACATTTGAAGAGATGGAAACTCCAAATGAAGATGGAATTGAGACTAATTCCAATGAGGTTACCTTTTTTCCTCAAAAGAAGACTAAACAACATAAGCGCAAAAGAGGTATGGCCAATGATGATTTCATTCCTAGTGATTATGAAGAAATTGTTGAGTTAGATGAAACTCATTTAAATTGTAAAAATAGGAAACCAAAGGTTGTTAATGAAGAAGAATTGTTAGTTACCTCTGAATACCATGATGGAAGTCCTAAAGATAGTAGAGAAATAATAACACCACATGTTGATCTAGAAGATGGTATTATCAAGACAACGCAAAATATCATTCAAGATTGACTAAGGAGGAACAATTTGGTTGATGAGGACCATACATTTATGTTTAATGTGAAGAAGCTATATAAACCCATAGAAGGCCAAGAAAAATACCAAATTAGAAAACCACATCAGTTGCATATCCAAAACTTGAAAGCACTAATTAGGCACAATCCATATGCACATGTGGTTGACTACTTAGTTCTTATTGAACCAATGGAATTTCCTACCAAGGATACATTTGATAGATCAAAAACATTTGAGTACAAATTTTATGGGATTGGAGGAAATCATTATGTAGAGGCTAGAACAGAATTGATGCAAGAGTATCCTAATAACCCTCTATTTGAGACAGAAAAATGTGCAATTTATGTTGGTTTAATATATGGAGAAGCAAAGTTATTGGCATGGGATCATAACACGAATAATGAGTACAGGATGTCCATGACTTTCATTCAAAGAGTGAGATTTATCCATAATGATTTTTATGTAATATGTGGTGGGGATAGATCAAATGTTGATGCAAAGTTTAGGAAGGAATGTTGTATGGAAATAGGCTTCCCTATTGATGAGGAAAGTGTAAAAGTAAAAACATTGCAAAGGAAGTGATGCATTCAAAGCCGTGGATAGTTATTTCCAATTGGGATTTAAAATTGGACAAATATGGGATTTTGTAGATGAGATATTCAACCTATGGGAAAATATTGGTACAAAAATCAAAATGTTAGGAAGTCTAAAACCTTAGTAGGTAGCACAAGTAAGACAAATCCCGAAATCAAAAAACTTCCATATGATATGACTATAACACCTTAGAGAACGATGCAAGGAGTGAAGGATGAGAAACTTGTCATAGTTATATTATCACTTGTAAGGTCAAGTGAATTATCAATGGAGAAAATGTGTGATGAATTTAAAAAGTAATTATGTTGAGTTAATTCTTATTTATGTTATGATTAAAAAATTATGTGTTTCTATATAACATAAGAATGCATTTTATTCTATATATTATTATAAAATTAACTTTTTTTTTTTAATTTAGTCACGAGGTTTATATGAGAATACAAGAGGAAATGGTCAAGATGTTGAATGAGCAAAGTTGGGAGGATGTTAGACTCAACTATCCAGATGCAAGCTCTTCAACATCATTGAGTCAATTTTTTGTTGCATTCAAAAAGGCATATTGATTTATTACATTCATTTTATTCATTTGTAAGTTAATTTATTTTGATTTTATTAGTTATAGATATATAATTATATGTTTGTTTGTTTCATTAAAGATGTCAAAGAAGAATATAGTTGGAGTACTTGAAACCTTCAAAATTATATTCAAAATGCTAAATTTGAAAGAGAAAGAAGGAAACATCTTCAAAATGTTGAGCTTGATGACACCCCTGATCACTACATTAGGAATGGGATTGACATTGTTCAATATAAAGTGATATTAGGGGATTGCGAAAAAATTGCAAATCTTGTTCCTAAAAAGGAATACTCCCTAGTTATTGTAGATATCCCTGATGGTTATAATATCCAAAACATTGAATATGATATTGAGCCTTATACTTACCAAGCTTTCAATAAAGTGGTTATGGGATTTTTGGAAGTCACAACATCACCATTTTGGATATTTCTGGTTTTTTATTCAGACACACAACAAGGATTAGTTCAATCAAGTTTCAAGGGAAAAGAAAAGACAATGATGCAACTTTATTGGTAAGATATTGAAATTGTATGTTTAGCAATTAAGATTAGAAATATATTTTATTAATTCACAAGTTAATTGAATTTGTACGTATTTATGTTACAAGAAAAACCCTAATATTCATAGCTCCAATAGTGAACCATTTACATGTGATATTGAAAATATACATCTTGCAAGATGGACAAAATATGATACTTATGATTCTATTCTTTACAATGTAAAGGATGGAAAGAAGCCTAGTATTTTATTAGTTTACAATGTTGTGGCTAGAAAGCTAACATATGAGGAAAAGGATTTCAAAGGAGAGATCGTTAACATTTATCAAAAGCCACAAGCACTAATTAATTATCTTATAGATAAATTTTCAAATGAAGGAGATTGGGTTTTGGATTTGTTCTCAGGTTCATGTAAGATTTATGATATAACATTTATGAAATCATACTTCACTCTTTATTATTTTTAATTTATGTTGTTTTACATTATTTACTTTAATTATTTATTTGTATTTTTTGATTAGGTACAACATTAGCTTGTTTCTTACAAAAAGGAAGGAATTGCATAGCCATTGAAAGTGACACAGTGGCAATGTGGTTTTATTCAACAAAGAAGTAATGCTATTCGAGCTCTTCCAGATGAAATGAAAGAAATTGGCTTGAGGAAAGGAGATTTTAATGACTCAAAGGTGGAAAAAATATCACAGGAACCTCAAGTACCATTAGGAGGTCTACTTGGAAAACATCACTATGGAGAACTTGTGGATATCAATAACTCAATGGAAGAGCAACACGGGCCAAATGAGCCAATGGAAGCACAAAATGATGTCCAAGAAAATGATGATGTGTCTGTTGAGAATGATGAATTTGGGATATATGACATTTTCTATTAGTTTTATGATGCCCTTGAAGACAATGTTGAATTTTGCAAATTTTTGATGAGTTATAATTGTAATGTTTTGACTTTCATATTTTAAAATAACAATAAATATGCATCTATTGTTGTTTTGTGATGAACATGTTGTATTATTTTCTTTTTACTTTTCTTTTTATGTGATTTAATATGCTATAGAAAATGACATTAAATATTTTCAAGTTTTTATTGTAAATCTATAAAAATATAAAAAAAAAAATGTAAATTTTATTAATTTTTTCCATTTTTTTGTTCAATTTTGTCCATAAAAATGCTTTATTTGACACGTTATTTATAGTGGAAAGCTTCCAAAATGTATAGTTTTTTTGTTATAAAATTCTTTGAAATGTATATTTTTTTGCTAAATATTTAAAAATAGTGTTATTTAACTACAATTATTTGTTATATATTGAAGAAAAAATAAAAAGTGTGTTAAAAATACAATTTTACACTATATTTAAAAACTATGGCGCCATGAATTAAATGATGAGACATATCTGTATGAAAAATCTTATTTTCAAAAATGTAAATCATATATAACATTTTTAGTATCATTAAAAATCATAAAAAAAAACATTGGTAAAAAAAAACGATTTAGAAAATTTTGAAAATAGTTGGAAAACAAACATTTAAAAAACAAAACAAAAAAATTAATTTAGGAAAATTTGAAAATAGTTCAAAAAACAAGCATTTTAGAAACAAAATGTGGATCCATTATAGATAAGAAGATTTAAAATATCAAATAACTACCTCAAAATGAAAAGGGGTGCTACCAGTAGCACCATTTTTCAAAACGTGGTAAAAAATGGGACCCTTGAAAAAAAGAGAACTCAAAAAAGTTCTCGTTAAGTTGGTAATATTGTTTTTACTAGCCTCTGTAACAATGACATACTCTGCTTCCATTATTGAAAGTGAAATAACCTTTTGCAATTTCAAAATCTAACTTATTATTGTTCCATCTATAGTAAAAACATACCCTTTGGTGCTCCTCCTACTATCTATATCATCTACCATATTTGAATCAACATATCCTTGTAGAACAGTGTTTGAACCTCCAAGATATAATTCTTGAGTAGTATTACCTATCAAATACCTTAGAATCAAATTTACAAGCTTCTAATGCTCTTTAGATGGATTGTTCATATACCTACTCACAACTCCCACTGCATGTGAAATATCCAACCTTGTGCACACCATCACATACATCAAGACATCAACTACCGATGAGTATAAAACCTTGGAAATTATTATTTATGCTCCAATGTCTTGGGACACATCTCCTTAGTCAGTTTGAAATGGTTATCCAAAGGTGTATTAACTGGTTTTGCATCCTACATTTTAAATATTTCCAACACCTTCTCTACATACTCACCCTGATACAATGATAATTTTTCATTTTTCTTGTCTTTTGTTATTCTCATACCAAGGATTTCCTTTGTGGCACCCAAATCCTTCATCACAAATGAATTAGTTAATTTTATTTTGATCACATTTATATCATGGATGTTATACCTTGCAACATGAATGTCATCTACATATAATAACAATATAATATTTCTTCCATTATCTAGTCTCTTAACATAAACACAATGGTTAGAATGACATCTACTATAACCTTGTTTTGTCATAAACCTGACAAATTTCAAATACCACTATCTTGGAACTTTATTTAGGCAAATACCACTACCTTGAAATTTCAAATACTACCTTGAAATTTCAAATACATCTACCTTGGAAATTTCAAATACCACTACCTTGGACAATATAATATAGCTTGGACATTATCTAGTCTCCTAACATAAACACAATGGTTAGAATGGCATCTACTATAACCTTGTTATGTCATAAACCTGTCAAATTTCAAATACCACTACCTTGGAAATTTCAAATACCACTACCTTTTCTCTAATTGAATTCATTTTAACAATAGGAGAAAACATTTCATCAAAATCTATACCTTTCTTCTGTGCAAACCCCTTTGCAACAAGTTTTTCCTTGTACCTCTTTTTTCCTCCATATTCTTCCTTCAACCTATATATTCATTTATTTTGAAATACTCTTTTACCTGTAGGCCATTGAGCCAAGTCCCAAGTCTAGTTATGTACCAAGGAATCCATCTCCTCATTCATTCCTTGCTCCCACTTCTTTTCAGTTTCTACTTGCAATTCTTCTTCATATCTTTTGGGTTCACCTGAATCAATCAACAATACATAATACAATGAAGGATAGTATCATTCAAGGGATATACTTAACCTAGTATATATTCTAACAACACTTGCAAGAGTTTGAGGTGCTTGTTGTTATTGTTGTTGAGTATTTTAATTTTTTGGCATTTTTGGAATTTCATTTTCTGTGATTTCATCAAGAACTATGTATCTCACATTTTCCTTTTCATGTTTATTTCCCTACAATTGATCTTTGTACATGAAATATTCATTGAATACCACATCTATAATCCTAATGATTTTTTTTTCATAATCCCATAAACGATAACCAAAATCATTAACTCCATATCCAATAAAAGTACACTTATTGGATTTTTCCTCAAGCTTTGTATATTTTCTCTATCAATATGGGAAAATGCTTCACAATAGAAAGTCTTCAAAAGTGAGTACTTTACCTTTTTATATGTCCATGACTCCTCTAGAATTCCACCATCTAAGGAACTTGAAGGCCCTCTATGTATTAATTAAATAGGAGTATCCATAGCTTCTACCCAAAACTGTAAGGGAAATCATGCATACAATCTTATACTCCTTGCACACTCCATGATTGTCATGTTCATCCTTTCTAACACACCATTTTCTTGTGGTGTTCCTCGAACCATGTTCTCTCTATGAATTGCATGGTATTAACAGTAACCATAAAACTCTTTGGTGTAGCATTTTCCTCCATTATCTAATCTGATACACTTCAACTTGTTTCATGTCTCATTCTCAACCAAAGCTTAGGATTATTAAAAATATCAAAGACATCATATTGTTTTTAATGCAATAAACCCAAGTTTTCTTAGTCACGTCATCAATAAAAGTAACATAATAATAAGAGCCACCAAGAGATGATACCTGAGTTTATCCCCATACATATATATTCACAAGCTCTAACTTTTCACTCTTTTTTTCTATCAAATCTAACTTTATTCTATCTTCCATAAACACAATGCTCATAGAAATCCAAATCAACCAGCTTCAAATCTGGCAACAAATTTCTTGGGTGGAGAATATGCATCCCCTTCTCACTCATGTGCTCAAGCCTATGGTGCCATAATGTTGTATCCACTCCTATAGAAAATAAATCAATAGAAAAGTCAACATTTCTGGTACATAAATAAAATATACTTACCTTCTCTCATTTTTTTATTATTAGTGATCATTTAGTGACCTTCCATGATTTTCATGTAAATATAACTATACAGCCTTCATTTCCCAACTACCCTATTGAAATTAGATTTATTCTCAAATCAAGAACATGCTTCACCTCTTTCAACAACCTTTGGTTTCCATTCTATAATTTCATTTGTATCTTACCCTTTCCAACAATGTACATGGTTTATCATCACCCAATAAACCTATCCAAAATCACCTTAAACATAGTCTTGAAAATATTTCCTATGGGGTGAGGCATGAAATGAAGCCCTTGAGTCTACCACCAAAGAATCAGTAATATTATCTAATGAAAGGATTAAAGCATCGTGCAACACATCACTTGCTACATTTTCTTCATGGTTATTCTTTGTGTCCATCTACTTGTTTTCCTTTCTAAGACCAACAGTCTTTCCTTAGGTGTCCTTGCTTCCCGCAATGTCGACACTCCAACTTCCCTCTCGATTTGGATATTCCCTTGTTAGACTTCCCACAATTCCTTAGGCTCGTTCCTCTCTCCCTTTTTCTTCCCATGTTCTCCACAGTCAAATCATTACATGATGTCTCACCTATGTGTTTCCATCACATTTCCTCACTAAGGATAACACCAACAACATCATCAAACTTTAAAGTGTTTGAACCAGAGATAGAATTACTCATAACCATGACCAAGACATTCTATATTTTTGGTAATGAGCACAAAATAAAATTATCACTAACCTAATCATAAAAGTTTAATCCTACAAAAATTAACTAATCGATGACCGTGTTAAACTCATTTAAATGACCAGCAACAAACCCACCTTATGAAATTTTCATATTAAATAAACACTTCATAAGAAATACCTTGTTGGAGGATGATGGTTTTTCATACATTTTATCCAATTCCTTCATCATGTATTCCATTTTATTTTCTTTTGAAATGTGGAAATCCATTAACATTGTCAGGCACAACCGTATTGTTCCTAGCGCCTTTCTTTCAAAAACCTCCCATTCTTCATTCTTCATAGTCATCAAATTATTTGTTATTCAACCCAATGGTATGAAAATAGTCTTATCATATAAATATTCATCCATTTTCATCTTCCATAGCTGGTAGTTTTCAACTTCTCTACCCTAAACTTGCCTTCTTCTACCATTTCTCTCACTCGAACTAGGAACCTTCCTTTCCTGCAAACTTATCATCCAAATAGACCTTTGGCTCTAATACTAGTTGTTACGAATAGGATCATGAAAAAATAAAAATCAAACAAATCAAAATGAATGAGGAAATAAAACATAGAAGAAACACAATACAAGAGAGACATGGATATGCGTGGTTCACCCGATATGGGATACATCTATAATGCCCCAAATGGTTTTAATTAACAAAAAATGAGTAATGTGATTAAATTCATTAGTGTAATGAAGTTAATTAAATTAATTAAAATCATTAATGTAATTAAGTCAAACATATTAATTAATTGATTATATTTGATTATGATTTAATTAATGGATTAAATAATATAAGTAAATGAATGAAATAAATATTTTATTGGATGTGTGTGATTTTGTATGGTTGGAAAGGACAATAGTAGATAGAGCACTTATGAGGGGGGAATGAAAGTTAAGGAATGATAACGCATGTCAAGAGGGGGTTTTGGGAAAGGAAGGTGGTATATGGGGAGAATAAGGGAAGGGGTTTCATGTGTTAGGAAATGAGGAACACTTCCATGCTAAACCTAGCAAGAGAGAGGAAGAAAAATTTAAACAAGAAAGTAAATGACAAATAAAACACACAGTACACATAGATTTTACCCTGGAAACCCAAACTAGGAAAACCAACATTCCTTGACCGTCCTGCTCTCTTGTTTTCTTATTCAATCAGAATAAAATGTTACATGCCTAATCTTGGTCCACACCTAAGACACAATCGACATCATACCTTCTTTCTTTACACAAGAACAACCCTATAGTCAATTCGTCTTACATCTGCATGACCAACAACATCTAATATTATTGATTAGTTATTCATTATCCTTTGCATCATTACAACACACGTTATTTATAGGATTTACAGTAGTAAAACCCTAAACAAAGGTTCCCAGAGATGGTTACAGATCCACGCAGATCATTGGCTACAAATCCTGTGAATCTCGATATTCTATCACAGTCAACTACCAAGTTAGATTTCCAGTTGACTACCAATCAACCTTCATTCGGTCTTCAGTTGGTTTCCATGTTCCCTCCTGTCGACCTCTTGTCGTTTGACCTCTTCAACTTGTTGTTGATTTCTTCGACTTCAACTTTACCTGGTCGAACCACCTAGACCTTCAAATTTACCCATTTGAACCACCTCAACCTTTGACTTGTTGTCAATGTCTTTGACTTCGAATTTACCCAGTCAAACCACCTCGACCTTCAATTGTTAGTCGATCCACCTCGACTAGACTTTCAGTGCAAAGAATATAACAACCCAACATTCTCCCATTTTTTGTTTTCTTTGCTAAAATCAAGAGACCTTTGAACTTCGTTCACACACCCAAGGCAACAATTCCCATTGAATCTCTACACCAAGAGAACTTCACATCACTCACAGACTTGGTTAGAGAGTCTATTATGTTTTCCAATGTGTCTACTTTCTTTAGCAACACCTTGTTTTTTTCCACCATGTCTATCACGAAATGGTATTGTACATCAATGTGCTTAGTCTTAGAATGGTAAGCTGAGTTATTTTCAAAGAATATTGCACTTTGACTTTCGCAACTTATCTTCATAACTCTTTTCTCAAACCCAATTCTTGAACACAGCCTTTGTAGCCATACTTCTTCTTTACTTCCTTGAGTGGATTCCATGTATTTATGTTATGTTGTTGACAAGGCTATGACCACTTTTCACTTACTCATCTAGTTGATTGCTCCACCGAACATATTGAACACATATCCATTTGTCGACCTTCATAGATCCATATCTCCATCCCAATTGGCGTCGACAAAGCCATGTACATTTAATTCACTATCACCTCCAACTTTTCCTTGATAGCATATAGCATAATATTTTGTGCCACACAAATACCTTAATACTCTTTTGACACCTATCAAGTGCTCATTCCCAGGTGTCAACATGTATCTTCTCAACACTTCCATTGCATGGGCAATGTCTGTTCGAGTGAATACCATTGCATACAGTAGACTACCAACAACACTTGCATAGGGAACACATGCCATGTTCTCTACTTCCTTCCATGTCCTTGGACATTTTTCAATAGTTAGCCTTGCTCCCATATGAATTGGCACCTTCACAGGTTTGCAATCCTACATGTTGAAACATTTCAAGACTATTTCAATATGCTTCTTTTGGTTCAACCAAAGATTTCTAGATCCTCGATCTCTCTTGATATCCATTCCCATAATGAAGTTTGTTGCATTGAAATACTTCATGTCGAACTTGGAAGATATCTCCTTCTTCACCTTCTTTATTGTGTTTGTGTTGTTTCCAATCAGCAATATGTCAATATGGGAAAAAATCTCACCGAAGTCAACTCCTTCGACTTGGGAATATCCTTTCTCTACCATTCGAGCTTTGAATTTCTTGACTTGACCTACCACTTTCATATTCTTCTTAAATACCCATTTGCAACCGATGGGTTTTATTCCGTAATTTGACTAATTCCCACATCTCATTCTTGGCAAGTATTTCATCTCTTCGACCATGGCGTCCTTCCATAGTTTTCCCTCTACTGATTCAACTACCTCCCTGACCGACTCAAGCTCATCGTTGGTGGAAATTAACACAAATGCGGAATGGAATTCAGGAAAACTATATCTTTCGATTGGTTTTCTTACTCACTCTAACCTCCTTACAACTGGGATTGGTTTTTCCACCTCTTCTTTTGATTCAGTCAACTCATCTGAATCATCTTCTTCATTCCTCAGTTCAAACCGTACCTTCTCTGGATTATTCTTTGTTTGAACAATTTCTTCAGGCTCAGACGTACTTCCAACTTCTCTGAAGACCACATATAAACTTTACAATGTTTTCCTTGATGCAGGATCCCATATATGATATCCTTTCATTCCTTCTTTGTATCCAATGAAAATACACTTGAGTTCCTTCTTGTCTAGCTTGCTCCTCTTTTCCAACTTCCTCCTTTTTTCCTTATGAACATGCACAAATGCATCACGACCAAATATTTTGAGATGTGAAACCGAAGGATTCTTATCAGACCGTACCTCATGTGGATTCGTGTTGACTAGCGTTAACTAAGGATACATATTCAATATATATTTTGCAGTGTTGAGTGCCTCCGCCCAGAATTATTGTGTGAGCCCAACACTACTGAGAATGCTCCTTTCTTGGTCTATTAATGTTCACTTCATTCTCTCAGCAACTCCATTTTTTGTGGGGTATATGGTGTGGTATTTTGGAGTGATATGCCACACTTATTGCACAACTCATCAAATTCCTTTCCACAAAATTCACCATTTTTGTCAGTTATCAACACCTTAATCTTCTTATCTATCTGATTTTCTACAAGATATTTAAACTCTTTGAATTTCTCAAAAACCTCTAATTTATTCCTCAGGAAATATATCCATGCCTTCCTGGAAAAATCATCTATGAAGGAGACATAATATAGGGATCCACCAAGTGAAGGCACTGAAACAAGGCCAAACACGTCACTATGAACCAACTCTAGAATCCTCATTTCTCTTGTCGATCCATATGGGAACCTCACCTGAATTTGTTTTCCATATATGCAATGTTCACAAAAGTCAACTTCTAAATTACATGCAAAAAAATCTCCAACCATAACTTTTTTATGCATAGTCTGAAGTCCTTTTTCTCCAATGTGTCCCATCCTCTCATGCCATAGCATGTTTGGGTCAACTTTATGGTGACTTGTCAAGTCGATTTGAATCGACTTAGCCCAAGTTGAGTCAAAGTCAAGTCGACTTCAGGAACATGGATGTTGTTTCATCCAATCAATTAGACTTCAATAACAATGATGTTGTTGCATCTAGTCGAGTAGAAATTCCCTAATAACATTTATAAGGCTCCAATATGAACTCCTTTCATTAATAGTGTCGCACCTCTGACCAGCTTCCATGAATCCTTATGAAATAGAGTGTGCACCCTTGCATCACTCATCTTGCTGAAAAATATTAGTTTTCTTTCGAAACCATGAATCTGTAGCACACTTTGAAGGGTTATACTCCTCCCATCCTACAGTATCAATTGAACTCTTCCTCGTCTGAAAATTTTGGTTGTCGATTCATCCCCCAAGAACACATGTTCTTATTCATATTGTTCATATTCATAGAACCATTCTCTATGTGGTGTCATATGATAGGATTATCCTTAGTTGATCAACCAAAAATCTTGATGTGACTGTGTACTGGTCTATGCTAGGTACATATCGCCTCCCTTATTTGAAGTCTTCTTTCTCTCAATCGACTTCTTCTCATCGGATCTTGTATAGAATTCCATTGAATTTGACTTGAAGTATCTTTTTTAATGCCCATATTTACCACATTTCTAGCATCTTCTCGTCGACTGAATAGGGGATTTAGATCTACCCTTTGGCTTAGACTTTCTACTAGATAATTTTCCTTTATCTTTGTCAATCAGTTGACTTCTCACCACTAATGCATCTTTGGCCGATCCTTCCATGTTCTTCCTTCTCATTTATTCTAATAGTAGAGATGCAACCACATATTCTAGCACTAATTTGGTTGTATTACTCCCTATAGCCATGACTAATTTATCTCAGGAGTATGGAAAATAACATAATAAGCTAATACATTTCTCCTCTGTAGTGATTTTAATATCCATAAAAGATAACTGGATTATAATGGTATTAAACGCATTTAAATGCTCAGTCACCAAACTTCCCTCGCTCATCCTTAGAAGATACAATTTTTTTCTCAAAATAAGCTTCTTTACCAAGGATTTTGACTAGCACAAGCTTCCCAACTTGTCCTGCATTTTCTTGGTTGAATCTTTACCTGAGACTTTCAGTAGTACTGAATCTGCAAAACAAATTTGAATTGTACTCCTTTCCTTTCTCTCGATTTTCTCCCATTATTTCGTCAACATACATGTTGGCATGGTACCTGGACATAATGTTTTCCATTGTTCTCAATCAACAAGGATAAATTCAATTTTAATCTTCCAAAGCTCAAAATTTTGGACATTGAATTTTGCAATCTCTATTCTCGAGCTGCTCGCCATTCTTTAAACACAAACTTTAAATATTTATGACTTACGACTCTTATTGAACCTAAGGTTTAGCTCAGATCCAAGGTTTTTAAACCAAGCTCTGATACCACATGTTATTAAATGAGGAACACTTCCACGCTAAACCTAGCAGAAGAGAGGAAGAAAAATTTAAATAAGAAAGTAAATGACAAAGAAAACACACAGTACATAGAGATTTTACCCTAGAAACCCAAACCAGGAAAATGATCATTCCTTGATTGTTCTTCTCTCTTGTTATCTTAATCATTCAGAATAAAATGTTACATGCCTGAACTTGGTTCACACCTAAGACACAATCAACATCATACCTTCTTTCTTTACACAAGAACAACCCTGTAGCCAATTCGGCTTGCATATGCATGACCAATGAGCTCTACGATTATTGATTAGTTATTCATTAGCCTTTACAACATTACAACATGCCTTCTTTATAGTATTTGTAGTAGGAAAAACCATAAATAAAGGTGCATAGAGACAGATACATATCCACGTAGATCATTGGCTACAAATCTCATGAATCTCAGGGTTTTATTACAGTCAACTACCAATTCATACTACCAGTCGGCCTTCATTCAGTCTTCAATTGGTTTCCACACTCCAATTGTGTTAACCTCTTGTCGGTTGACCTCTTTGACTTGTTTTCAATGTCTTTGAATTCAAATTTACCCGGTCGAACAACCATGGCCTTCGAATTGATTTCGATGTCTTCGACTTCAACTTTACCCAGTCGAACCACCTATACCTTCGACTTGTTGTCGATGTCTTTGACTTCAACTTTACCAAGTCAAACCACCTCGAACTTCGATTGTCAGTCAATCCACCTCGACTAGAATTTCACTGCAACGAATATAACAACCCAACATCATGTTGGAGAAGGATTTATTTTTCTTGTGGAGAGAACAAGAGAAAACATTGTGGGGAGAAAGAATCAAGTGTTTTGAAATTTTGGAATCATACGAGATTGGACAGGTGATTAGGAATGTTGGGCTTGGTGGCTAGGAAACCACAAGTATTTTTCGAATCTAAGAAGACAAAGAGGTTGTTTCTAGCTGTATGGGAGGAAAAACTTTTATTTTTGGGAAATTTGGACAAGGGGCAAGGGAGAAACTCCTCAAATCAGCTGGGACTAAATCAACCAGAATCTTAAAGGTATTTTACTAATTATTTTAATTATAAATATTGTGATCAAATTGCAAAAATTGATATTTTCTTCATTTGTTAAGGTTAAGAATGTTAGGATTGCTTACCAATTTTAGGAGTTAGAATATATCAATCCTTATTTTTAGTAGAATTAACTTTTCCTTACAGATAGAAATTTACAATTGCAATCAAGGCATTTACATTTGAAAGACACTTGAAGGAACGTAAATTTTACATTGATAACTAAATGCATGTACAATATTTATAGTAGGATAAATTTTGAGTCCCTCAAGGGAGAGGCCTCAAAAATTCCATGGAGAAATAGTCATTCCTTCCTTTATACTATATAGAAAAATGAAGGGATAACACCCGTTGATCAACGTTAGTACATACACACCCATCCTTAGTATTTTTCCCTTATTTTTATTTGCTTCTCAAATCTTCTTTTCTTAGTTGTTTTCCCCTTTCAAATGTGAGCTTGTGTATCAGGCTACTACCAAATTCCTAGGCCCGCAAACCCATGAGTATGTTGTTGATCCACATTCATGATCAATTTAGTGTTTTCATTTAACCCCCCATAGGAATTTTCCTTGTCTTTTCTTTTGTTTGTTTTCCTTTATTTTCTTTTTCTTTTTGTATCAAAACTTTTCCAACACTTATCCAATTTTACAGTAATGTAGAGAATGGTAGAAAAATTATTGGACCCGCATGTCTATAGGTTTGTAGGTATGCATTCACACATTATACATTTTTCACCTCTTACTTATGCATGCTCCACAATGCACTTTCACCTTTTTATACTTAGTCATTTTCTTGGAATGTGGATGCAGACCTATAGACCATCCGTTATCCTTTTCCTCGAGTCTCCAAGTTCACAAGTCTGAACTCATCCAAAGTCACTTTTTCAACACTTAGTCAATTTTCATAAAAATCATATGTCGAGCTACTTGCTACACAATAACCCTTTTTTAGTCCCTAGGTCCACAAGTTTGCAGGTCTAAAGTCTCTCATTCTCCAAAATGCATATTTTACTTATTCAATCTGTAAATCAACCTTTTTCAATACTTAACCATATTTTTAGTTTCAGTGCGGACATCCTTACCCTTCCTCATATCCACATTCATAGGTTCGTAGGTTTGCGGTCCCCTGTTATAAAATTTGCACTTCCCATTCCTCATTTTTCACTCTCACACTTAACATTTTTCATCTTCCATGACATCACATCACCACTTCCCATCACATTTATTGTCCCTTCCACATCAGTTGACACTTGTGTAAGCATATTGTCATTATTAAACTCATGAAACATTCATTAAATATTGCAATAAATCCAAATCTCATGTAAGCCGACAATATTAAAAGAAAGATTTATGATTAATTGAATTAAGACAATACGTGGTGAAATAAAACTAAAAATAGAAATATGCCAATATGTAAATATGTAAATATCAACAATAGCGCTACCTTTTGTCAAAAAAAGAAAAGAGTGTCAAGTAAGAAAAAAGAATTGTATTTTGGAGATACACTAAACACACTTGGGCATCAGGATCAAGAGTTGCAGTGGTCTAGAGCATACAATTACTACAAGACTCTTTCTCTATCCGAGAAGAAAATGAACTTAATTTGGACCTCATGAATAGAATTAGCATCTTGTGTTCCAAAAGTGATAGACTTCAAAGAAATTGTTCAATGGTGCACAGAAAAGTTTAACTCTGACAAAAGAATAATTCAATTTCAAGGACACCAACCCATCTCTCTGGCTCCTTCAGGATTCTCCAAACTGATACAACTCCCCACACCTACCTTGAGATTCAAAAATGAAGAGTCCAACGAATTTTATAAAGAAGCATAAAGGAGGGGAGATGTTTGAGAGCAATTATCTAGAGGATCCAAGCTATAATGATCCAAATGCTTAAAATATCATAATAGAATAGAAGTACACACCATGTACAGTAATGTGAGCATAGAGCATAACTCCAATATAGATAAGAGAGATAATTTACAGAGTATCTCTCTAAAGAATAGGAGAAACGCCTCCAAATAACCAAATGCATTCATACATCACAATTCACATGTCTAAAATAATGGATACATGATCTCTATATATACCTATTCACATTTGCACATGAGGCCCATTTACTACTAGGCCAACCCTATTCCATATATATTTACACATTACATGTACAAATCCAATATAGATCAGAGATATAAGTTACAAAATAACTCCTTAAATAATAGGAGAAACTCCTCCAAATAACCAAATACATTCATACATCACAATTCACATGTATACAATAATTAATACATTATCTCTATATATATACCTATTCACACTTGCACATGAGGGCCCTTTATTACTTGGCCAACCCTATTACATATATATGTACATATTACATGTACATTTAGGCCCATATATGCCCCCCCTTGGAGTCATATCATATACATTTAACCCTATATATGCTCCCCTTGGGTCATAACAGAGTACCTTCCTTCAAAAATATGTGTCCTCAAAGATTTGCAATTAAAGGCTTCACATGTGATGAAACCAAGTAATATGTTTTGTTATAGTCCTTCTTTCTTCATTCCATTGATGATGATCTATCCATCCAAAATCAATTTGTTTTCTTAATCCTTGGTGTCTAGTTGTTGTACAATTTTCTTTCCTTTGATCCCATGTATTTCTGTTGTAGTTTCTCCAATTTGTAGTGGTTGTTGGTCTCTGATAATATCTTGTTGAAGAGTGGTTTTGTGATGCGTCCATGTTCCATGAATATTGACAATTATTCAATCTTCTTCCTTCATAATGTTGATACAGACCTTCTTGTCTTCCTTGAAATGTTTCCTGGTAATGAGGGTATCGATATGGTTCCACGTTTGATGGTTTTTCTTCACTATGCATGTGTATTTCATATATATTATTTTTAGAGACAATGGAATCCCCTATCTTCCTTGTTTTCTCTTTATTGTTCTAGCATTGGAGATAATACTATCATATTTGGCATGTACATCCTCTAGATGGAGTTCAAATTCTTTAAGTATCTTCTGGTTACCTTCTCGAATATTGTCTTCTTTCTCCTTTTGAAGCTGCAATGTCACCTCATTTATCAAATCTGGATGTCCTTCTTCAATTCTAGATTGCATTTCTAATTTTACCTCATCATTATTTAAGGACTCCTTAACCTTCTTGCAAATTTCCTCTTCAAGTATTTTGGTAGATTATCCATCCAAGATCCTTGTTTATTCTTGATTTAAATAATTTGTATTTTATTCTTTCAATATATTAACCTCATACAATATTTTTTTATTATGGTTTCATAATCTACATACCTCTGTGTCTTTTTTTTTCAATTCTTCCCTTGAATCATCATTTTCCCACTTTGATTTGCTAGCATTTTCTTACTTTAGGTTCTTAAACTCTTTAATGAGTGATTCATTAAGGGATCATAACTTAGATATCTCCTCATCCTTCTTCTCAATCTCTTACTCTTCTTCTTTTAATTCATCTTTCTATACAATTCCTCCATTTTTCTATCCCTAATCCATTTATTTGAGAAGAGTTTTTCAAATTCTTCCCATATGGAGTAGAGTCTAGTATATTCATTAAGGATTATCCACCACTTATAATTTTCACCATAAAACTTAAGGATTGCTTGAAAAGGGTTATTACAATGTTATTTTACCATCCTCAACCATTCCACATGATTGAATTCATATTTATTTCATCTCCTATAAAGTTAGGTATTGCCATTTGTTCTTAATCGAGGTCTAACCCAAACCTCAACTTAAAACCTCAATATATTAAGGACAATGATATCAAATAGTTATAATCCTTATTCCACTTAATATTATATGTTCTCTTTCCAATGGATTTTGAATCAGCTCAATCAAAAATCCCAATCAAAAGTTATGATAGTTTTAAGTTAACATACCCTTGAAACTCTGATTTGGATTCTGTCCTTCTGGCTGACCTTCCTTTTTATGTATTCATGAAATTTCGGCCTCTCTGAGTCTGAAATTTCAATATGTGGTACTCTAAAATGTATTCTCTTAAATGAAATGGTTCTGACCTAATTTGTATGTGCCAAGTGAAATTTAGGGTAACTTTACCATACCCTATTGATGTTTGGCCTTTCTGGGAGAGAGAACTTGTACAGAATGTCACGCGTCCAATATTCAATACCAAATTTTGAAATTCACGGAAAAACTAGAACATTTTTTCCTATTTCCAATGAAATTGGTCTCATGGGATGTTTATCCTCTATGAAGAAGTTATGACACTTTTACCCAAAATACATGTTTGAGACTAGTTATAGGACTAGTCAAAAACCTTGTCTTCCATAGGGTGTATCTCTGAAAGTGAAATGACCCGGAATATGAAATTCATACCACAAGTACTATTATATTTCATATAAGCATCCTCCAAGTTAATATTTCTAAGGTGGCCTCAAAAAAAGGTTATAGTGAAAATTCCAAGATGACTTGATTGAGGAAGAAAAACCCTAGGGTAAATGTTAAGATACCAAATGTAATTATACAAATGATTAAAATATCATAAAAAAATAGAAGGTGACACCATGTACAACAATGTGAACATGGATCACAACTCCAATATATATAAGAGAGATAACTTACATAATAAATCCTTAAATAATATGAGAAAATCTTCCAAATAACCAAATACAATCATACATCGCAATTCATGTGTCTACGATAATGAATGCATGATCTCTATATATACCTATTCACACTTGCACATGAGGCCCATTTACTACTAGGGTGACCCTATTACATATATATACACATTAAATGTACATTTCGGTCCATATATTCCCCCCCTTGGGGTCATATCATATACATTTATCCCTATATATGCTCCCCTTGGGTCATAACACAAGCAGTAACCTCTGTGCTTCCAAGATTGAGGTAATTTCATTAAAATAATCGTACAAATAAATTTTATGGTTGTTCACCCTCATTATTTATTTGGAATCCTCTGTGTTTATACCAATAAAATTTTTATATGTCCTACATTATGCTTTGGATGAAAAAACCATTATATATTGGGGTTATCTCATTTCAAATGAAATTTCTTTCCAATTGAATAAACTTAAAAAGACTCGAAAGTTTGATATGACTTCTTAAATCATCCTCTTCATCACTTATGGCCATGTGTTTGAAGACTTTCCAAGGGAAAAACATGTTGATTTTAAGTTGGAGCCATTTTAGGCATGGTATTTGGTTTTGTACAAGCATAAATCTCAATACAATTTTTACCTAGTTCATAATAACTTAATTTAAAAAAAATTAAAGTTGATTTTTGGTCATAGTACATCGAGGCTATCTCTGAAAGAACCTACCTTTATCTCTGGGAAATTATCTTATGAAATTTCTGAAGAATTTGCTATTATTAGGTTGTTTGGTAGTCAAGAGAATCATTTTCTTCTACTGTCTTATGTATCAGATAAACTGTGTGTCAAGGAAATATGCAGACCATACAAGACTTGGGACCATTTCTTCAATGATAAGAGGAAAAATAATTCATACCCCTACCATGGAAAATTGGGGAATTTATTTTGAAGAATATAATCCACCTTGATTAATTGGAAAGACATCATGAACAACTGGGCTTAAAAGAAGCCAAATTTGTTGAGGGTTTTGACCCAGATAACAAATTTACTACAAACATGGACTTGATTGGGTACTCTTCATTTTTCACTAAAGTTGAACAATTTTAGGAGGGTGGTGGAGATAATCTAGATCTCCATGAAATCACGACATGCCAAGTTTCAAATGACACAGGAGAAATAAATAACACCAATGAAGGTCACAGAAAACATGGTAGAGAAGTGACAAATCAAAACCCTAATTCACCAACAACATCCCAAAGGAGTACGCCATCAAAAAAAAAGAATAGAACCAGTGGAATGGAGATGAGAAAAGCATGAATTGGAGGGTCAGATGATGGTGGTGATAAAGACCCACCTAGAAAATGTCTTGAAAAATATCATACTGCATGTACTTCTGTCAAAAGAAAAAGGAACACATCATCACCAGGGTTAATCATATCTAAAGTCCAGGAGATTCCACGTGCAATAGACATAGATAATCTCATTGAAGAACCTGGTTGATCTATACAAATACTATTGGAAACGATGGAAATTTTTTATGCTATGATTACCTAGGATCCTGAAATATTTGAGGAGTCTGTTACTTTGCACCACACAGCCTACAATCATGGGTCTAAGAATTTTTTATTGGAAAAATTCAATACTAAAAATAAAAGGTCATCGGAAAGATGGAAATCTTCAATTGACTTTGACGGAGTTGAACTTCCAAAAATTGTTGAATTCCACAGAGCAACTGGAGAATATTTGAAATAATCTATTAATAATATGGAAAAAGAAAATTTAGATTTGAAGAGGATGATAAAAGAGTTAGAAGTTGTCTTTATATTAGGACCATTGTTTCTCGAACCTTTGAATTCATTCCAACCTGCATTTGTGTTAGAGAATTTCCCAAAAAGGAGCATAAAATATAAAGGATCCTCAATCTTATTACAAGCAATCCGAAAATTTGTTGGAAATTCCATATAGAAGAGAATTGATATAATCCAAGAAATTTGGGAACTTTCCCAAAGTATTGCTAGCTTTTCATCAAAAATATATAATTTCAAGGAATACCTATAAAGGACTTAGAAAATGATGAAGGATTTTATAGAGAAGTTGTGATTACATTCTCAGCTATGGTCACGAGCTTATGTGAAGCTCACAGAAAAGAAAAAAAACTTCCTTTGACTTACTCGATGAAACAGGTCAATGCATGTTGGTTGAGAAGAATCAAAGAATTGAAAGAAATGATAAATGAAACTAATGTTTTGAGAAATAAAAAGAGTGATTTGTTTCTTAAACTTGTGGATATTACAAAGGAACTTAATGGTCCCAATTTATTGATGGATACAATGATTTTATCAAAAGAATGCTTAATGGGACAACCGAATGCATTAAAGGTTTCTTGGGCAAATTAATTTACCAAAACTATATACTTTTCTAAAAAGGAAGTCAAAAAATGGTTATTTCAATATATCAACAGGAAGGATGAAGTCAATGACACATTGCATCAATCAGAGATGGATCTAAGGGAATTTGAAAATCAATTATTTGAAATTAAAACTAACCATGAAATCAATGTAGCACCTTTAAGGGAGTCTATCGATGAGTGGTTTAAAAAGGAATTAATCAAAATTACCAAACTAGAAAATCAAGAAGTAGTTGCAACGGTTATGCCACCTAAACCACAATATGCAACTTTAAAGGAAACAACTACAAGCAAGTAAAGGGTTACTATAACTTTCCATCATAGTGAGTCAAGAAGCAACCTTGTTCCCCCTTTGTGTTTGTTTTCTTCTACAATAATTTGTCATATTGCCTTCTATTTCTCAATATTATGTAAAAACTAGGAAGACCCTTGATTGTTTTCCTCTTATCTTCCAAGTTTTTTCATTTTATGGTCTGCAGGAGCCCAATCCCGGTCCTATTTGAAGGGTGAATGCATATTTTTTCTTTAAAAACGTTTACTTTGTATTTAAAGACTTATATTATTTTTTGAGACTCTAAGATAACTACTTGGGATATCACATTGTTGCATTCTCAAAGACTTTGATCTAAAGCTTGAGTTTCCAAATGGTTTATCCATTATAATATTTATGGTGCCTAACGGAATGATCACTTAAAGTTGTCTTATTTATGTGGCCCATATTTCTTATCTCTTTACTATGTATATTGCTTATTGTCTTGATGAATTTTTTGATGGAAATGTCAACCTATTATTTATCATACTCATTTGGTGTATCTACATTGTGAATATTGTATATATGGTTTTCTTTTAAAGATACTTGGTCCCAATCTCAAGTATTGTTTTGAATGTGAATGTTAGCTTTTACAAAGTCTGGTCCTTCTCATAATTTGTTTTATTTTTGTTTATAAGTTCATAAGAAAAAGAGAAGTACCACCTCTCTAAGAACATGGGGGGATTCATATCCTCGTGAGGTTGACCTTAAGACCATAAAATGGTCTTTTAGATCAACACACATGTATCTACACTTAGTCATTTTTTCTTATTTTCCAATCCCAACACTTAGTCATTTTTCAAGCGATGTGGGAGTCTTGATGTAAGATACCAACAAGTTCTTATCCCGAATTTACCCATGTTATGTGTCCCCCAATTGTGCAACACTCAAAATGACCCATCTATATTTGTGTCCTCCAAATTGTACCCTTTACCTTTTTCATAATTAGTCATTTCTTTGAATGTGGATGCGGGACACATGTTTCTTCCACTTACCTTTGTTCCTCATGCTTGTGTCCCATAACCCACAGTTGCACATTCTACAGAATGACCCTTTCACTTTCACGACCTTCATAATGACATTTTCCCACAATTGGTCTATTTTCTCATTGCGGATGTGGGATTCATTCCCTTTCACCTTTTTCATTCCTCGTGTCTTGTGTCCCATATCCCACAATCTCGCATTCACCATATTGCAATATTCGTTCCTCTTTTCGCACTTCCTTACTTAAAAAATTTCCATCCTCCATGAAGTCACATCAACATTTCCCAATCACGTTTATTTCCCCCCATCACATCAGCCACCACTTGTGTGAACATAATGTCGTTATTAAAATGGAAAATATTTTGTAAAGCTTTGCAATAAATTATGAATCTTACCATGCAAATCCGACAACTTTGAAACAAGATATGTGGTAGTAAATGATTAAGATAATGCGTGGTAAAATTATGGACTAATATGCCATGTTATAAAAATTTATATCAACAATAGCACCACCTATTGGTAAGAATAGAAAGTAGTGTAAATAATGTCAAGTAGAAGAAAAGAGTTGTATTATGGAGACACGCTAAATACGCTTGGACGTGAATATCACTTGTTCCAATGGTCACGATGTTACAAGTACTACAAGGCCCTCCCTCCCACCAAGAAGAAAACATACCAGGTCTGGACCTCAGGCATAGCTTTGGTTGGTTGTGTGCCCAAGGTGGTATATTTCAAAGAGCTAGGCATTTGGTGTGCAGATAAATTGGATTCATAAAGGAGAATCATTCAAGTTCAAGGGTAGCACCCTATTTATTTGTCTCTTTCAATGTTCACAAGAATGATTCAACTCCTGAAGCATACCATTCAATTTAAGGGTGAACAAACCATTTAATTCCTCAAGGAACATAGAGTAGGATAATATATCCTTGAAAAATACATAGTTGGCTCAAGAGCTAATACTAGTGTTGCTAAGATTGAGGTGAGTTCCTTACAGTATCCCTACAAGTAATTTGTCTATTTATTTTCCCATATAATTGGCTTGGAATCCATGGCCTCTATGCCGAGAAATTTCATTTATATTCTCCACTTCATTTTTCATGAAAATTCCCCCAATGAGTGGGGCCGCCTTATTTCCAATGAAATTTCATTTCAACTAGGTGATTTGAAAAATAACGAAAATTTTTGCATACTTTGTTATAGAATTTTGTAGACAATACAAATATTGGGCTCATTTATTTAATGAAAAAAGAAAAAAGCAATTCATCCCATTTCCCTAGAGGGTCATTGGAGTTATTTTAAATCATATCTCTCATCCAGATGAGTTTGTTGGTCAATTTGACCAACTTGGCATGAATGAAGTTGAATGCATTGAGGGTTTTGACCCTAATTATTTATTTGTTGCACATATGTCCCTGGTGGGATATCCTTCTTATTTCACCAAGATTGAACAATTTAAAGAATGAGGAGGAGATAATTTAAACCTCCCTGAGACTTTAGTTGATGAATCCCTAAATTATATATAAGAATTATCCATCACTAATGAGTGTTATTGACAATGAGGAAGAGAAGTAGCAAACAAAAACCCTAATTCTCCTATTGTGTCTCAAAGAAGTACCTTGACAAAAGAAAAAACAAGGAGTAGTGGTTTGGAAACAAGGAAGACACCTGCAAAAACTCAGATGACGGTGGTGAAAAGGACCAAACAAAGAAAAATATTGAAAAATCCCATGTTGTACACACCTCTTATAAAATAAAAAGAGAGACCCGGAAAACGGGACTAGAAATACCTAAAATTCAAGAAAGTCCCCGAGCAATGGATCTATATGAAATCATCAAAGAAACCAGCTAGAAACCCAGGAAATTGTTGAAGCTATAGTCTCTCAAGAACTATAAATATTTGAATAAGTGTTTGTAACACTTCACCATGCGGCCTACAATCAAAATTCCAAAACGTTGTTAATAGAGAAGGTAAACACACAAAAAAACCAAAATGTTTGATAAATGAGAATCAAAAATTGATTTCCATGTGGTTGCACCTTCAAAGATTGTACAATTTCATGAGGCAACCAAAGTGTCACTAAAATAATATATTTTTAATATACAAAAAGATAATTTTATTTTAAAGGAATTAGAGGCAGATCTAATTTCAAAACCATTGTCCATTGAGCCATTAAACACAATGCAACCAATGCTTACCTTAGGGCATGTCCTAGAAAGTAGAAATAAGTTGAAAGGATCATCCATTTTTTTGTTGGAAGTAAGAAATTATGTTGGATATGGAATTAAAAAAAAAGGATAGACTTAATCCAAGAAATATGTGAACTTGCACAAAGCTCTACCAACTTTTCAATGAGGATTATTCACTTCAAGGAATATCTCCAAAAAGATATAGAAAATGACAAAGGTTTTTACAAGGATGTTGTGGGAAAATTTTCATCCAAAGTTTCAAGTTTAAGTGATTCCCATAGAAGAGAAAAAAAAACCTTCCATGTAGTACCCAAATGAAACAAATTAATGTTTGTTGGTTGAAAAAAATTAAAAGTTTAAGAGAAATGCTAAATGAGCTCGATGTTCTAAAAAGTAAAAGAGGTGACCTTTTATTAAAACTTATTGATCTCACAAAGGAACTCGACGGCCCAAATTTCTTAATGCACACAATACTTTTATCTGAATATCAATTACTAAAAAAACTTTAACTATTAAAAGTTGCATGGGCGAGTGAGTTCAATGAATACATAGAATTCTCCAAAGATGAAATTGAAAGGTGATTGTTTTGATATAATAACAAGAATGATGACATCGATGACATGTTGCACCAATTGGGAATGGACCTAAGATGAATGGATAATGAGTTGTTCGAGATAAATACCAAGCATGAGATCATGGTGGCCCAAATGAGGGAATATATAGAAGAGTGGCTAATAAAACCCCTAATCAATATCACTGAGACAAATCAACATGAAGTGGTTATAACAATTATTCCATCTCCAGCACAATAACCATCTACAAAATAGGAATTAGCAAGCAAGTAACATAGTTCAAAGAATATTTCCATCACAATGAGTCAAGTATAAACCCTATTATTTCCCTTGCCATAATTTTCTTCTACATCCATTTGTCACATTGCATTTTTTTGTTCCCATTAATATGTGAAACCTAAGGATGATCCTTAACTATTTTTCTTGTGTCTTCAAGGTCATTTTCATTTCATGGTGTGCGAGAGCCTTATCCTAGTCCTCTTTGAAGGACAAACTAAATTTTTTATTTGCATTCCAAGACAATACTCTCTATTTATTTAAAGACATATTATTTTTGAGGTTCTCGTAGAACTAATTTGGGACCTAACATTATTGTTATCTCAAGAATTTGATTTCAAGCATGATATTTCAGATGTATGTCTATCATAATATTATTTGTGTTTAATGAAATGATCATTTAAATTTCTCTTCCATATGTGGTCCATACCTTTTTCCCTTTGTTGAATATTGTGCTCTACTGTGATGAATGTTGTGATGGAAATATTGTTTTATTCTACTACACACTCRTTTGGTCTATAATCTTGTAACATATTGTAAATATTTACTTTCTACAAGATACTTGGTCCTTTCTCARATACTCTTTTCATGTGAATATGTATTTCAATAATAAGCTTGGTCCTCTCTCAGATACTCTTTTCATGAATGTTGTGATGCAAATGTYGTTTTATTMTACTACACACTCGTTTGGTCTATAATCTTGYAACATATTGTAAATATTTACTTTCTACAAGATACTTGGTCCTTTCTCAGATAYTCTTTTCATGTGAATATGTTTTCCCAACCCTATTGTATTCTTAAAACCTATGGCCTTGGCCATTGGGAATCCCTTTTGGTAGGTAAGGATTTATGTGCTTTCTCCTTGGGCACATATCAGAAACTTGAGGTWTTTGGTATGCTTKCTCCCACKTCCATGTCTRAGTGGRCATAGTCCTTGCTAGCTTGCTAGCTTGTCTTCATCATCATCATCTACATGGACATCATCATAGACCTTRGGAAATTMTTCATCTYTATMAATAGTGYCATAGGGGGGRSCTTTTTCTTTCTTTATGTACAGTCTCATCCATCACCAGGMACCCATATTGTGSTTGTTAAATTTGTTATCAACCACTTCTTTCCTTCTATTTTGAGGTAAGGAAACAAATTGAATATCATCCTTGGTTATGACTACATCCTCTATCCTATAGAATGTGAAATATGGGGGGGGCTTGGTTTTTTTTGGTTGAGGATGAGGGAAAACCTCTAAAATGACCTTGGCACGATTCATCTCAGCAACCATTATTGCCTTTAACTCCAACGAAAAATGTAATTTATCTAATTTATAATCAAGTGGCCTGATCTCATGATCCTTTGGCCCAGTGAGATTATTTCCCTTTGCTACCGGCAATACGTAGTAAGGGTCATACTTCCAGGGTATGTCCAATGGGAACTTCATGTCTCAAGTAATTGAGCAACCTCCTTGGCACCCTTTGAGATTGTGAATTCATACCCTCCAATGACAATGGGATAGGTGACAAAACCCTTCTTCTTGGCATTCAGAAAATATGTTTCATCTACCTGGGACAATTGCCTGACATACTCCAGCAAAAATATATTGGGAGTGAGAAACATAGGGAGTCTATAAGGGGCTAAGTCTGACCGATATATCTTTATTAATGTCAAATCCTCTTAAATTTTAGTCATTGATCTTCATCGGTGGGTGGATCCTCTGGTGTTGATCTCTATCTATGACGTCACAATTTTGACACTAAAGGGGGTACTTTTGTTGATCGTCTTTAGACCATTGATCTCCATCAGTGGGGTTTTACCATTCACGGTGATTCTGGCAATTGTTTTCTTTATATATATAAATCCATGCGGGTTAATTTGGCCCATTGATTTCCTTTGTGTTGTCCCACTAGGACACTGACCCATAAAAGGGTTCACTTTCATACCTCCCTGTGTGGAATTCATATTTATTCACTCTTATTTCCTTTTTTGTGATGGGATCTACAGTTCATTTTTTCCCTTTCTGAATCTTTTTCTACATCCCTTGAGAAGTTTCCATCAATTGCCATGAGCCTGCATAGTCCCCATCCATGGAAAAAAAATTATCTGCCCAAATTTGTTCTCAAAAATCCACCGGGAAAACCCTTCCAAGTTCCACTAGCCTTCGTGCACCCAATCCATGGCATCATCCCCTTGAGCATTTTTTAGATCCCCACAGAAATACTCATAGAAAATCAGTTTAGAAGGTCATGGGTGAGGAATATGCTTTTGCATTATGTATGGATAAATGACTCAAATTATCCCCATAAATCAATATTTATGGCCCAGAAGTCTTCAAGGGGGATAGGATACATGGAGGCCCAAAACAAGGGGGTACTGCGAATGGACAGGATCACTCCCGTGAAAGAATATCAGTGGCCAACTTTCATCCATGGGGTCGGGGGTGAGCGGGGTCACTTTTTCCTAAAAATACCACGAACGGGTGAGATCATTCCCACAAAAGGAGATCGATGGCCTGTATTGACTTATGGAAGTTAGGTCCATTGACAGGGTAAAATGTTCCAATGTGTCACAAATGGTCAATACTCTCTCCACAAAGTCAAATCAACGGTCTATGTTGATCTACATGTTTGGGTACATTGGTGGGGGGGAATGTATTGAGAGGCCATGAATGGTTGTGATCTTCCCCACCGAAAAGGATCAATGATTGCAGTTCATTCGTGGGAGGTAAGAATAAAGGTGGGGCCTTAATTCACAAAGTGCCACGAATGACTAGGATTATCCCCATGGAAATAGATCTATGGCCAATGTTCATCTGTGGGGTTGAGCTACATCGGTGGTAGTAAAAATATTATGGTACCATGAATGGTTGTGATCTCTCATAGGAGATCAGATCAAGGGCTGAGAATCCATCGACGAGGGTGTACCTCTAGTGAAATATTTGAGAGTGGATCAATGACTAAGAATTATCCCACTGGATGAGATCAATGGCTCACACCGATCCATGGGGAATCTCAATAAATAAAGAGAAAAGTATCAAGGATGCCATGAAAGGATAATATTTTTCCCACTAATGGTGATCAATGAACCAGAAGTGATCGACTAGGAGAAGCCTCCTCAGTGTAAAAATTGCAGCGTCATAAATAGATATCAATGGCGAAGGATCCAACCATCAATGAAGATCAATGGTTCAAAGTTAATTAATTGGGGATTCACCCCTAGAGAATTAGAGAAGGCCAATGGAATAAATATTCATCCAATATTCTAGGTACAATATCCTCCCATCCCAATGAGAAGATTCCATGTGTCCTAGCCCACATTAATGGAAATTTTGTACAATAGTCATCGCCCCCAAAAAATTTCACCATCCTTCTTATTCTAAAAAAGAAAAAAACACATGTATTTTCTAGGGTTTAACCCTTGTGCGTGCCAGAAAATAACCGGCCTAAAGATAGGTATTTTTCGCATGTTTGAGAGGTAAAAGTACCTAACCCTTTAATGTACATGTCATTTGGGTATCACACCCTTTAACTCTTGCTTCTAGTTTGTGGTTTGGTTATTTTTTGTCAATGACTAGAACTTGTATCTTATGAATTTAGCCTTTATTTATTTCTAGTAGTTAGCTCTCTTATGTTTTCATATGCTAGTTGTTATTTTATTGTCGATATCTAGACTTATCATGTTTCTATAGCTTGTTGATTTCATGATTTAGTTCTTTTTTACTATCGATGACTTAGTAACCTATCATGTTGTTGCATCTAGTTGATCTGTTGGTTTTCATATTGTTGTCTTTCTGGTAGCCAACATTGTAATGCTCATGTAGTTTCATGGTTTCTATAGCTATATGTTTATTTCTCGTCACTAATCCCCCTCTCATTCTTTTGATAGATAATTGTTTTCATAGATTAATTCTTTATATATTAGTCTTTGTTTCATGCTTTAGTAGATAGTTCTTGTTTGTTTCCATGTCCCCAGTATTCTCTTCTTGTCATGCATGGCTGATTATTGATCTTTCTTTCCTTGTTTATATTCTTGTATGTTATTTGAAATATAGGAGTAACACCTCTTTAAAAATGAAGGGGTATTGTATCCTCGTGAGGTTGAAACAAAGATCATAAAATGGTCTTTTGGATCAACATTTTTGGTGACCATATTGGGGAGAACAAAAGGTTGGTTTCGTAGATCAAAAATTTAATGACTCTACCTGAACCCACCCAACCCCAAATACAAATTAGATTAAGATATTAAAGAAGTATTCCACACCAGTTGTATGACTTAGAGATTACAATAGCAAGGAGTTGTGTTGAACTTGAAATGACTTGGGAAGTTCTTTCCCAAGAAGAAGAAAGAGCAATATCCCTAAGACAAAGAAAACAGTTGGGTATCCAAGAAAAGTTGGAATCATATAGCAGTCCTTTGACAAGAATTAAAAGTAATAAGATTCTCATTCAAGAAGTTTCCCAAAGTTCAATATCCCAAGAAAGTGAAGTACTAACCATGGGTGACTGAGAGGAATAAAGAAATGAAATTCCCAATGAGGAAAGGGAAGAAAATAACAGACAAAGAAATCCAAGAAGGGATAGACCTAGCCCACTTAACTTGCATAGAGAACAACACCCATTTCCAACCCTACCTCAAGGATTTATGCATGTTTTATCAGGTGATGGGATAATGGATATAAGAAGACATATGGATCCATTTTTAAGTGTCTGTGATATTCATCTGATTGAACATGATGATGTAATGGTCAGATTCTTTATGCAAACCTTTATAGGTCCAATTTATGAATGGTATATTTCTCTACCATATTTATCAATTAGATCATTTGATGATTTAGAAAACAATTTCATGACCCTGTATGCACCTCCTATTGCATATCACATTCTCCTTACTTAGTTTACCCAAATTCATCTCAAAAAAGGAGAAAGAATCAGGGATTTCAATTCACAATTCTTTAATAATTTGAATCAAATCCCAAAACAACAACAACCAAATGATCATGTCATATTCGGATGTTATAAGAATGCAATGCCTTCCAATGTGAATTATTCAATCAAATCTTCACAAATAAATTATCTACATGAAACGATCCAGAAGGTAAAAAATATGGAAGAATATATGTTAGAGACCAATCTTGATCCTAAAATTATTCTTGGAAATGTGCAAAGAAAAATGACCAATTTGTCCATATCACATCAAGGACCATATACTTATAGAAATTATGAAAATCGAGGAATTATTGGTGGAGTAATTATTCAAGGTGTTCCCCCTAATGTGAGACACGATCCTATATTTTCCCAATAAACAAGACAAAAGATACAAAAGGCTAAGATGAGAAGAACAATTAGACAAATGTAGAACAAGAATACTAGACTCGGGAGAGGTGAGAATATTTTTCCACCAAATTTGAATATGAGAGCTTCATTACAATATCAAAGAATAAGAAATTATAGAGTTTAATAACATAGACCAAGAGCACCCAGACTTACAAATCCAAATGTTGTTGTGTTAGAAGAAATCATAGAAGAAGAACATTTCGAAAACTTTGATCAAGAAGTAGATATTAACCAAGGTCAAGTTTTGGAATCAGTGCAAATGGATGAAGGATCATCATCTTTTTATATCTTTGATGATCAAGAAGATCTTGAGTTCATAATATAATGTTGTCCAGACCACAAAACAAGTGAATAAATCCAAGACTAGGGGGAAACCTCCCTATAAACAAAATCTAATGCTCCAAAAACATCAAAACAACAACCAGTTTTTAATCAAACAAAGACTCCACTGCATATGAATTATAATCTGGTTGATGAGCTAGCCAATATTGAAATTACTTTATCATTCATGGAGGTAGTTAATATACCTCAACAAAGAGAAAATATTTTGAATATATTGGATGTTACAAATTCAATAATAGAAGAAGTTGTGATGAATACAAGGCAACAACATAATGTTTCATCGGTAATACCAAGAGGAAAAGTCCCACCATTTTATATATCCATAGAAAATCATGATTTCCCTTTACACAATTTTTTGGTGGATAGTGGGGCCACTAATAACATCATGCCACTATCAATAATGTAATGCATGAATTATTATGAAACGGGTGAGAGAGAATATATGCCATAGATTCAAGAAAAGTCCCATCCTATGGTGAAATAAAAGTTTTATGTGCATGGATAATTGAAACACCTCATATTACCATAGTTTCCACTACTATAGTTGTTGATTTTCCTCCAGCATATGGTGTTGTGTTGGGAAGAGATTGGTTCTCATTAATTGGAGGATATATCATGAATGATGGAAGTTTCATGATGCTTCCAAATAAATATGGGACTATGATCAAAGTTCCTCGAGAGCACATAAATCCCATATCATTCAAGAAAAAAGAAAATGAAGTGACACAAAATTATGTTGATGTTAGAATTCAAAATTATGTTGTTTTTAGTACAAAACAAATAAGTATTCCCAAACATGATGAAGAAAATTATTTTCAAGGTTTCTGGAAAATGTCATTTAATGGAGATTGTTCTAAGTCAGGAAATGGAGATGGTATCCATCCACATGCTATCATATTGGAATTCCCATGTACCATTAACAAAGAATAATATGAAGCATTGATTCAGGGAATGACTCGTGTTCTTCAAATGAAAGGAGAAAAATCGGTGGTAACTGGTGACTCTGAGTTAGTTATCAATCATATCAACAATAAGTATAGAATTAAGAAATAAAAATTGAAACGTTATGCAAGAAGAGTTTGTGAACTCATGGGATTATTTTAATATCTCTTTCATTCCTAGAGAAAAGAATCAAAAAGTAGATTCATTGGTAGTAGTTGCATCTCTTTTTAATTCAAAATATTCGCAGAGTCAGAGCACCTTTCATGTAAAGATAATTTTTCAGCCTTCAATACTTGATAATCAAGAATATTTGCATGTTTTTGAAAATTATGAACATGTTGAAAACTTCCTCATTGATAATGACTTAATGTCATCAAATGATTTAGAATAAAGCCAACATTCTCATAAGGAAATTTGTGATCAAAATCCTATACTCACTCCCAAGAACTATCTCAGTTTGGAATCTCGTTTTACAAGAGATAACTAAACAAATAATCTAGATCCAAAAGAAGAACCATTTGTTAGAAAATTTCAAGAAATATAGAACATCGACATTGGTACTTCTAATTCTCCAAAGTACTTAAATTTGGGTACTAGTTGCAACACTAAAGAAATTGATCAATATACTCAATTGTTTAAATAATTTCAGGACATTTTTGTTTGGAGTTACGATGATTTAAAAGAATATGAAAAGTCCATATTTCATTATATCATACCACTCAATGAGGGATCAAAACCTTTCAAGAAAAAATTGAGAATGATAAATCCCAAGATAAAATATTTAGTGAATATAGAACTGGAGAAACTAAAAAAGGTTGGTATATTTTTTTCTATCATACATTCAGAATGGCTCTCAAATCTTGTAGTGGTAAGAAAAAAAAATGGAAAAAACTACTTTTTTGTTGATTTCAAAGATCTCAATCGAGCAAGAACTAAAGATAACTACCCACTCCATAATATAGATATGTTGTTGCAACAGGTTACTAGTTCTTCACTAATGTTCATGTTGGATGGATTTTCAGGATATAATCAAGTTCTTGTAGATGAGGAAGATAGACTAAAAATTGCATTCATAACACCATGGGGAACGTATGCTTATGTCTGAATGTTTTTTGTATTAAAGAACGTATGTGTAACATTCCAAAGAGTGATGGACCATGCGTTCAAAGATCTGATTGAAAAATTTATGGTTGATTACCAAGATGACTTAACAGTGCACTCGAAATTAAGAGAAAGACATATCAAGCACCTTATACAAGTATTTGAAAGGTGTAGAAAGTATGGACTATCTTTGAATCCAAAAAAATTCTTGTTTTCCATAAATGAAGGAAAGATCCTAGGTGATATTGTGATCAAAGAAGGAATATATATTGATCCTAAAAGAGTCAATGCAATAAATGACCTAAACCCTCCCACATCACAAAAGAGAGTACAGTCCTTCTTTAGAAAGATAATTTTTGTCCAAAGGTTTGTTCCATAGTATAGTATGCTACAATTGTCAAGCGAATAAATAAATTGTTGAAGAAAGATCAAAAATTTGAATGGACACGAGATATTGAATAATATTTCACAAAAATCAAGCATGTCATCACTACTGCTCTTGTTCTAGTCATCCCTGACTTTGATAAAGAATTCATATTGTACTCATTCACTTCAGAAGATACCATTGCTTCCATCCTTTATCAAAAAAATGAAAAAGTTGAAGAACGTCCAATTGCTTTCATGAGTAATAATTTGCATGATTATGAACTAAACTACTCAATTATTAAAAATAATGTTATTTCCCTGGTCAAAGAAATAGCTCACTTTAGGACCTAGATTTTATTAGCTCACATCGTCACTTATGTTCCACACTCACCAATAAATATGTTGATCAATCAAAAACTCAGAGAAGGAACATGGGAAAACTGGTTAGAAAAGCTTCAAGAATATGATTTGGAAATTAAACCTTTGAAATCTATAAATGGATAAGGATTATGTAAATTCATGATTGTAATTGAAGTTGTAAACATCTCTCCTCCCAACGGATTTGATGTTGTAATACAAGGAATAAGTTTATCAAACTCAGAATGGTATAAAGACATAATCTTCTCTCTGAAATCTAGTCAATTCCCCCCTAAAATGTCTTCCAAAGAAAGGAGAACCTTGAAAATGAAGAAAAATCAATATGTATTGGTATCAGGAGTTCTTTTTCGAAGGAATTTTATTAAGGTCCTTAGATTGTTCAAATTCCAAAGAAATACTTCAGGAATTTCATAGTGGAGTTTGTGGTGGACATTTTTTGCCAATTGTAATAGCTCACATAATCATTTGGGTTGTTTATTATTGGACAACTATATTCAAATATGCTTATAAGTTTATTCAAAAATTTATAACATGCCAAACATTTTCAAGAAAAATGAAGAGATTTGCAATGCCTTTACAATCTACAATGGTAGAGCAACCAGTTGCACAATGGGGATTGGATGTGATTGGTCCAATAAATGAAAACTCGAGTAAAGGGCATCTTAGTATTATCATTACAACTAATTAATTTACTAAGAGGCAAGAATTTGTGGCTTCAAGAAATGTAGATTCAAAACAGTTGATTCATTTTCTAAAAGAAAGTATCCTATCAAGATTTGGTGTACCAGTTTATAACAGATAATGGCTTGATCTTCATCGGGTCAAAGTTTACAAATTTCTATGGAGAATATGGAATCATCATGGGACAATCATCTAATTATTATCCATAAGGAAATGGTCGGCCCGAGTCAACAAACAAAACAATGATTCAGATTATCAAGAAGACAATTGAAGCCAACCATAAGAATTGGCATAAAAAGATGATAGATGCACTTTGGGAAAGTCGTCTTACTCCAAAGGATAGTACTGAGCATTCCCCATATAATTTAATGTATGGAAGAGAAGCAATATTACTGCTATATTTGGAATTAAATAGCCTCACTCTTGCTGGAAGTGTTGAAAATGAAGAAGGAAAATCACCGATGAAAAAAGGATATCGTGAGATTCTGCAACTTGAAGAAAAAAGAGAACAGGGAATATTAGCAATGAACAAAAGACAACAACCAGTCAAAACATACTTTGACCAGAGAAATACTTTGAAGGATTTTCAAAAATATCAATTGGTTTTGTTTTGGAACATAGCAAAGGAAAAACCATATTTCCACACAAAATTTGAGGCTCTTTGGATTGGACCATATCATATTGTGAAAGTTATTGGCTACAACTCATACTTGTTGAATGAAATGAAAGGAACAATCCAACCATTGTCTGTGAATGGGCAATATGTTAAACACTTCTTCTGTTAAATCCCCAAGTCAAAATCTATACATGGTTATTTTTGGTACTCCTTTGTATATCCATTCATAGTCTATTTTATTTTCCTTTTTCTTTTTTCTCTTCTTGTTTGACTCCATTTTCCCAATGGAAGAATATTTTGGAATCTCAGCAAGCCACAAGGGGTCACTGTCCCACAGTTGGAGATGGATGTTGATATACATTTGTTGATCAACATTAGTACATACACACCCATCCTTAGTCTTTTTCCCTTGTTTTTATTTGGTTCTTGAATATTCTTTTTTCTTCTCAAATAATCTTTACGTAGTCATTTTCCCCTTTCAAATGTGGGCTTGTGGATCATACTGCTACCAAATTCCCAAGAACGAAGACTCGTGAACCCGTGTATCTATACTTAGTCATTTTTTCTTCTTTTCCAATCCCAACACTTTGTCATTTTTCAAAGGATGTGGGAGACCAACACATTCCTATATCACATTTCCCCATGTCATGTGTCACACGGTCGTGCAACACTCAAAATGACCCATCTATCTCTAGGTCCTCCAAATTTCACCCTTTACCTTTGTCATACTTAGCCATTTCTTTGAATGCGTATGTGGGACAAATGTTTCTTCCAATTACCTTTTCTCATCATGCTTGTGTCTCGTACCCTGCAATCGTGCATTCTACAAAATTACCCTTTCACTTTCACGACCTGCAAAATGACATTTTCCCATACTTAGTCTATTTTCTCATTATGGATGTGGGAGTCACTCTCTTTCACCTTTTTCATTCCCCATGTCTTGTGTCATGTATCTCTTTATCCTGTGTTTACCATATTTCACTCTTCGTTCCTCTTTTTGCACTTTTGTACTTCACCATTTTCCATATTCCATGAAATTACATCACCATTTCCAAATTTCATTTATTTCCCCCCACCATGTTAGCTACCACTTCTGTGAACATAATGTCATTATTAAAGTGGTGAATATTTTGTAAATATTTGCAATAAATTATAAATCTTACCGTGCAAATCCAGTAACTTTGAAACAAGAGCTACGATGGTTGATAATTAAGAAGATACATGGTAAAATTAAGGACTAATATGCCATGTTATAAAATGTTATATCGACAATAGTGCCACCTATTGGTAAGAATTGAAAGTAGTGTAAATAATGTCAAGTAGGAAAAAATAGTTGTATCATGGAGACACACTAAATAAACTTGGACGTGAAGATCACAAGTTCTAGCGGTCGCGAGCTTACAAGTAATACAAGGACTTCCCTCCTACTGAGAAGAAAACAAACCAGGTCTGGACCTCAAGCATAGCTCTGACTAGTTTTGTTCCCAATGTGACAGATTTCAAAGAGCTAGTCATTTGGTGTGGAGATAAATTTGATTTAGAAAGGAGAATCATTCAAGCTCAAGGGAAGAAACAAATTTATTTGGCTCCTTTAGTGTTCACAAGAATGATACGACTCTCGAATCCTACCATGCAGTTTAAGGATGAAGAAACCATTGAATTCCTCAAGGAACACAAAGTAGGAGAAGATATCCTTGAAAAATACTTGGTCGAACCAAGAACTAATACCAGTGTTTCTAATATTGAGGTGAGTTCCTTAAAGTATCCCTACAAGAAATTTTCCTAGTTATTTTCCTGTATAATCGGTTTGGAATCTATGGCCTCTGTGTCGAGAAATGTCATTTATATTCTCCACTTCATTGTGCATGATGTTGGACATATTGTCATTGATTTCAACATTTGATGTGATTATGATGTGATGATGAGTTGTCATGAACAACATGTAAATAAATCTACCTAAATCTCAAGAGAGGTAGCGTATTAGATTTCACAAGATCAGCGTAAATGCAGAAACACTATTGGGATTGAATCCCCAACAGATCAATGATATCAATCAGTTAGAATCCAAGTACATAACCAAAATTCTCAGAAGGGAAAGTGCATTGTAGAAATGTGATCAGGATTGAAATCCCCACAGTAAAACTACAAAAGAATCGAGGGAGAATCTTGTCCACTTATGTAGATTTTGGGACAAACTGGGACGGTCAGATCTAGGAGTTACTCGAGGTTTGATCCGGGAATATCACTTCGAGAGAATTGGGAAGTGGGAGAGAAACAAACCAAAGTCCTGAATGTCAAAATGAATATATATCGTTGATCTAGAACTGGTCACAGTCGTTGGATCAAGAATTCACGAGATCCCGTAATAGCCAAAATCTCAACAATTGTTGGATCGTGTTGATCTTTTCGCGTCCAAAATGGATCGTGTTGATCTTTTCGCGTCCAAAATGGATCGTTAGATGAAGTCAAGTTGCTCAAATTTTATTCGTGGAATCTCACTTCGGGATAATTGAGAATTGGGAATGAATAACCCAAAGTCCTGAAGGCCAAAATGAATCTAGACCTTTGATCTAGAACTGATCACAGTCGTTGGATCAATGATTCACAAGATCCCTAAATAGACAAAATCCCGACAATCGTTGGATCGTGTTAGGATTTTCGTGTTAAATATGGACCGTTAGATGAATTCAAGTTGCTCGATTTTTATTTATAGAATCTCACTTCGGGAGATTTGAGAATTGGGAATGGATAACCCAAAGTCCCAAAGGCCGAAATGAATCTAGACCATTGATCTAGAATTGATCATGGTCGTAGATCCAAGAGGAGGACATGTGTCGCGTCAGGAGATCCATGTTAGTATACCACGTCAGCAAGGACACGTGGCACAATTATATGGTGAAACATGTCTAGGTCAATTTGGCACCTTAAGGTTACATAAGTCACGAATCTAAGTGACACATGGAAGCCACTCGATCAGTGCCAAGTCAGCAGTGACATCAGCAAGTTACGTCACTCTGGGAGTTTGTCCTTTGGGGGAAACCAACAACTACCCAACGTATTGAAGGTCAAATTCAATGATAATCATTGATCTAAGATCCTCTAGGATGAATCATGAGTCTTCATGACCTTTAGATCAAATGCTTGGAATGGTTAATCCCATAGTCCAACTCCTAGACTTGTGGAGGTTATCAAGCAAAAGTGATAATAAGCACTTCAATGAAATTTTCTCTCGAAGAGTTGAATGACTGCAAAGACCGGAGTCACGAAGTGTCGAATTCCTGAAGTGAATGAGAACCATCCACTCAACTCTAGATCAATTCATGGTTGTTGATTTGTTTGAAACCTCTAGACAAGCCTGGATCGTCCATCTACGGAAGAACAAATATCGATCATCCGATCTACTTCGGCGAAATGTACTCCTGAAGGTTGAAATATTGCAGAGGATGGAAGTCTCGAAGTCCTGAAGTAAATAATAGTCATCCATATCAATGTTTGATTAAGTTATAGCCATTGGATTAAGAAGTGGAAGGATAATGTAAGCATCAAAGCTAAACCGTTGATTTGGTTCCAGGAATCACGCCAACCATCAAATAAAACCTTGTGATAGGAAACAACTTCGGAGAGTTGAAACTCTGGAAGATTGGATGAGAGAGAAATCGCCTAAAGGTTGAAGTACCGGAGGACTAGTTTCCAGCCCCTAGTCATGGGTTACGAACACATATGTGACGGGGTGTTGGGAACATTGCTTAACTTAATAAGCATGTGGTTTTATGAATATGTTCACATGTAATGGTTTGAAGGAAGCGCCTCTACAGAATTTGATTTCTACAACATTCACAGACACAAAGGAAATTGATCCATACCTATGATCAATTTATGAAAATAGATCAGATGTTTTTAAAATCATATGAAGGATTAGAACTCATCGTGGCCTTTTCGGTGATATGCGGTATTCCAGGTTTAAATTTGAAGACCCGGAATGATGGTCAATGTGTTGATATTGAGAAGGGGGTGAATCAGTATCAAGTACAATTTAAAACCTTTTCCAACTTAAACTTAAACCATTCAACTATATCCAATGATAAATGAACAATAGTATAAGAGTTACACCAATACACCATAATACACCATGCACAATATATGAGAAATAATCAATAGTTATTGTTCAAGGGAAGTAATGACTTCCAAAGGTAGCTA
>ML858942.1:0-17857 GCA_009831015.1 Picea engelmannii | reverse complement strand
AGACTTCTTCAATTTATGCAATTCTTCAATTCTTGGAGTACTCTGATCCTATAGATAATATTACTCAATGTATTCTCTGAAACTCCTCCAATTTTCACTCCTTGAATCCTCCCCAAAAAGAGGTTATAGAAAGAATGGTAGATGATGACTATTATAGAAATTTGTTTGACTAGCTTCAGGACTGGTCACAAACCCTATCTTCCATAGAGTGTATCTCCATAATTATAGCGAATCAAGAGATGAACTTTTTACCAGAGGTACCTTGATATGTATTCTCAATAACATAGTAATTTCACCATCTGAATCATTCTAAAAAAAAATTATAGCAAAAATGGTAAGATGGCCTGAAAATAACATACCTTAGAACACACACCAAAAGACTTCATCCTCCCTTGAAATCTAACCTTCTTTACTTCTTATTTCCTCTTAAATTTGACTTGTATCAAAATGAATGTCTAATGATGTTTATTTATACTATATGTGTCACTTCATTTTAATATTAGGGCCGACCTGACACTTTCTTATTTTGTAATTCTTTTCTTTAATTATCTTTAGGGCCTACATGTACTTCCTTCTTCAATTCACTTTGCCATATTCAAAAATTCATTTCTCCTCAACCGTGAGGATCCACGTGACGTGCCACATACCACCAGAAACAACATGATGTATACTATCCATTCATGGGTGTTGTATATGCATGTTCATTGTCCTTCATGTCCAAATACCTTTATCAATCTTGTGGTCCAAAACCTGTGACTAGGGTTGACATCAATGATAACAACCAATCTTCCAACACAATGGTGGTCCCAAATTTATTGTAAATGGACAAGTTAGTTGTAACTTGTTGCACAAGTCGGACCTAAAACTAAAACTAGAGTTGAGCATGAAAAAGTATAAATAAAACTATGCTTGGTTCATTTGAACAAGTGTGGAAGTGGGTGAATGAGTGGATCTGCACTTGAGGTCGGTAATTTCTAGTGTGGTGATATTTTGGCACAGTTAGGTGTGAATTTCAGAAATAAGATGAAGTGAAGAAGCTGTGAATGTCAGAGAAGAAGATGAAGTCTGGTGATGAGAATTTGTTGTAGATATCTGATCATGATATGGAGAAGATTCAATAATTGGATGATTGTTATTTGAGCTATTTGTACTACTAGATGAACTCTAGTTGGATAGATTGCATTCTATCCGTGAGTTGAGTCTTGCTTGAGAGTTGGTGCTCTCTTGAGAGTTGGTTCTCTCCTAGGAGTTGGTGCTCCTTACTTCAGTTGGTGCTGATAATAACAGTTGGTGCTGGGAAAACCCGCGTGATTGTAGTCACATATATTATAATACAAACATCTATTACCTCGTGTGTTCATTGTACTTATGAATTGATTTCTCTTAATGTGTAAAATTATGTTTTGAAATAATTGCTAACTTGAAATAAGAAAAGTTGTAAAAGTCCACACACTAATTCACGCCCCCTCTTAGTGTGGTTTCTGTGACTAACAATTGGTATTAGATCAGGTTCCTTCAGCACAATTTAAACACTGGAAGGTAGATTCTGAATAAATGGGTGGACAAATGGCTCTCTCCACAATTGAAGCTCCCTTATTTGATGGAACATATTATTCTTCATGGAGATAAAATATGAAACATTATTTGAAGTCAAGAGGATCTGAAGTTTCGGATTCAATAGTAAGTAATCCCTAGAATTTAACTTCCTCAAAGAATCTATCCAAGTTTGCATCCCAAAGAAGAGTAAGGAAGAACAATGAAGTGGCATTCAAAATTCTTCTCAATGGATTATCAAATATCGTCAAAGCAAGCATGGGACTATGCACATCTACCAAATACTTATGGTTGAAGTTAGAGAATACGTATCAAATCAAAAGAGAAGACACATAAGACATTCCTATCAAGGATGAGAAGGAATACTCATCCATCAATAAAGGTAAAGACTCTCCACAATCTTTGATTGCAATAATGTTGATATCGAATTCTCCCATGCAAGTAAAGAATAAGATTTAGATACAACAAAAGAAAGTTATGTTAACATTTATCCCATGGAAGAAGTAGAAGAAGAAATATCAAAGATTAAACAGAAAGTTGATTGGGGTTTTGGTGAATACAACTATGACCATGATTATTCAAACTATAGCTATATTTATGAGTACACTAAAGAATTTTTTGAAAAGAATCAAAAGAATATATTAGAAATAAAGGAAATGCTCAAATACAATAAAAGGTCATATCTGAGCAAGATATTCAGTTAGAAGAAAAAGAAGAGGAGATCGAAAAATTGAAGAATGAAATCAGTCAAGTAAAAGAAACGAAGAAGGAATATGATGAGCTTAGCAATCAAAATCATATCTTGGAAATAAGGAAATGCTTAAAGATAATGAAAAGGTCACATCTGAGCAAGATATTCAGTTAGAAGAAAAAGAAGAGGAGATCGAGAGATTGAAGAATGAAATCAGTCAAGCAAAATAAAATAAGAAGGAAGATGATGAAATTAGCAGAAACCTTGTAAATATAAAATAACTAAGAGAAAGAAATGTCAATATGAAGACCCAACTTGAAGAAACCAAAAGAAGAGAGGAGGTAGTGAGGAACCAGTTGAACAAAAGAAAAGAGTAATTTCATAAGTTGGAATCATAAGTTATGAATATTAGAAATAAATTTGAGAATTCAAACATCGATGTCAAGTTCTTGAACATCTCTATGACCTTGGATGAGATCTTGGATAGTCAAAGATGACCAAATGATAAATCTGGACTTGGCTACAACGAGGAAGAAATTGGTACTCCTATGAAGATTGATGCAGGTTCTTCATTTGTAAATGGTGTAGACAGGTATGATAAAGGTACTTCATTTGTAAAGGATGAAGACATGCCTGATACAGGGTCCTTCTATTGTAAAGTGTGAAGACAGGTCTGATACAAGTCCTTCATTTGTAAACGGTGAAGACAGGTCTGATACAGGTTCTTCATGTTCAAAGAATGAAAGAAACACTATAATATTCAGAATATCATATCAAGGAAGACATCAAGAAGATACTCCTACACCACAAAGCAAGTTTAGAAGAGAGACACCTTCAAGGATGAGTCAAAGGGGCAGGTATGAAAGTGTTTTTAATGGTCAATGCTTTTCTTGTAATGAATATGGTCATAAAGCCTTGGACTGTAGGCATCATGGAATAAAACAAGTTGGTAGGTTCAACAACAATGTAAGATGTTGGAAATGCAATCTTGTTAGACATATTGTTGCACATTGTTACATTATGAGATGCTACAGTTGTGGTGGATTTGTCCACAAAGCCTAGGACTGTTGGAACTCAAGGAGACAGTCAATGAGAAATTAAGTTTCAATAATAGAGCATCAGAGAACAAAGGTCAAGAAACCATGACACTCACAAATGTGGATAGAAAATACTGAACAAGTGAACATGAGTGAAGTTAATTGTTTCACAAATAATTGTCATCATGCAGCAAGTAGAGTATAAAAGTCTCTCATATGAATTTAGAGAATTGTACAGTATAGATGACAGGGGGAGAGACTTTCTCAGGAAGAGATACCCTTTTAGAAACAAACGGGGAGAACAGTCAGAGGTGGAGAGAGCAGATTGACAGGGGGATTCATTCAGTTATGGCAGGAAGAGCATGATTGCAAGGGGAGTTACCCAAGTTCATATTTTGGTCAGTGGCATACAGACAGACTGAGATTAATCATAGGGGGAGAAACCCTTTACCATTGATGTCAAAGGGGGAGAGTAACTTCAGAGGAGAGAAGCATCATAAAAGGGGGAGATTTGTGTATGAAGTTAGTGTGTTTCCCTCAATGACAAAGGGGGGGATTGTTGGACATATTGTCATTGATATGTTCTCATTGATGTCAATAGTTGATGTCATTATGATGTGATTATGAGTTGTCATGAATAACATGTAGATAAATCTACCTAAATCTTAGTAGAGGCATCGTGTTAAATTTCACGAGATCAGTGTAAATGCATAAACACCATTGGGATCGAATTCCCAACAAATCAATGATCTCGATTAGTTAGAATCCAAGTACAAAATCAAAAATCTCAAAAGGGAAAGCACATTGCAGAAATATGATCAGGATTGAAATCCTCACAGTAAAACTACAAAAGAATCGAGGGAGAATCATGTCCATTGATGTAGATTTCAGGAGAAACCATGACCGTCATATCTGGGAGTTACTCAAGGTTTAATCGGGGATAATTGGGAAGTGGGAGAAAAATAAACCAAAGTCCTGAATGTCAAAATGAATCTAGACCATTGATCTAGAATTGATCATAGTCGTTGGATCAAGAATTCATGAGATCCCAAAATAGTCGAAATCTTGACAACCGTTAGATCATATTGAGATTTTCGCCTCCAAAATGGATCATTAGATGAAGTCAAGTTGCTTGAATTTTATTCGTGGAATCTCACTTCAGGAGAATTGAGAATTGGGAATGAATAACCCAAAGTCCCGAAGGCCAAAATGAATCTAGACCATTGATATAGAATTGATCACAGTCATTGGAACAAGGATTCATGACATCCCGAAATAGCCGAAATCCCAACAATCATTGGATTGTGTTAGGCTTTTCGCGTCAAATATGGGTCCTTATATGAAGTCAAGTTGCTCAAGTTTTATTCAGGGAATTTCACTTCCAGAGAATTGAGAATTGGGAATGGATGACCCAAAGTCCCGAAGGCCGAAATGAATCTAGACCATTTATATAGAACTGATCAGAGTCATTAGATCGAGGAGGAGGACATGTGTCGTGTCAAGAGATCCATGTTAGTAGACCACGTCAGCAAGGACACGTGGTGAAATCAAATGGTGACAAGTGTCTAGGTAGATTTGGCACTTTAAGGTTACGTAAGTCACGAATCTAAGTGACATGTGGTAGCCACTCGGCCATTACCAAGTCAGCAGTGACATTAGCAAGTTATGTCACTATGGGAGTTTGTCCTTTGGGGGAAGCTAGCAACTACCCAAAACATCAAAGTCTGAAGTCAATGATAATCGTTGATCTAATATCCTCCAGGATGAATCATGATCATTATATCAAATGCTTGGAATGGTTAATACCATAGTCCTATCTCTTGTACCTATAGAGGTTATCAAGTAGAAAGTGGTAATAAGATCTTCGGTGAAATTTTCTCTGGAAGAGTTAAATGGCTGTAAATACTAGAGTCCCAAAGCGTCAAATTCTCAAAGTGAACAAGAACCATCCACTCAACTACAGATCAATTCATGGTCGTCGATTTGTTTAAAACCTCTGGACAAGCCAGGATCATCCATCTGTGGAAGAACAAATGTTGACCATCTGATCTACTTTAGCGAAATGTACTCCTAAAGGTTGAAAGATTGCAGAGGCTAGAAGTCCCAAAGTAAATAATAGTCATCCATATCAATGTTTGATTAACTCATAGCCATTGGATTAAGTAGTGGAAGGATAGTGTAAGGATCAAAGCTAAACCATTGATTTGGTTTTAGGAATCACGCCAACCATTGGATCAAACCTTGTGAGAGGTAACCACTTCAGAGAGTTGAAACTCTGGAAGATTATATAAGAGAGAATTTTATTGAAAGCTCAAGTGTTGGAGGACTAGGTTCCAGCCCTGGGTCATGGATTATGAACACATAAGCGATGAGGCGCTGGGAACATTTCTTAATTTAATAAGCCTGTGGTTTTGCGAAGATGGTCACATGTAATGATTTGAAAGAAGCGCCTCTACAAAATTTGATTTCTACAACATTCGTAGAGACAAAGTAAATCAATCCATACATGTGATCAATTTATGAAAATAGCTCAAATGGTTGTTAAAATCATATGAAGGATTAGAAATCATCGTGGTCTTTCCGGTGATATGATGTATGCCATGTTTAAAGTTGAAGACCCTGAATGATGGTCAATGGTGGTCCCAAAGTTATTGTAAATGGACAAGTTAGTTGTAATGTGTGGCACAAGCCGACCCTAAAACTAAAACTTTAGTTGATCATGAACAAGTATAAATACAACTATGCTTGGTTCATTTGAACAAGTGTTGAAGTGGGTGAATGAGTGAATCTGCACTTGATCCAAACTTTATGAGAAGAACGAAATGAATACAGATTATTAAAATATTCTTAACACATAATAACAAAGATACAATAAAAATGGTTTTTGATTCAATAAGGAAATAAGTTGAAACTGTAAAATGCAGCGGAAAACAAGCTTGCTAGAATGGTGGCAGCTTATCTCTAAGAAGAGATGTGACGGTTGCGCTCATTCGCAAGAAGATGAATACAATGAGGCTCTGAAGTCATTTTTACAATAAACAGGAATTTCAAAAACCCTATACATCCAAAAACCTAAGCCTAGGAGATGAAGCGCCAAAAGTCATGTGGGCCCCGTTTGGGTAAGTTAGTACACCAACTTCACGGGGTCGTAACTTTTCCTTACAATCTCTGTTTTAGGTGCACGATAGCCCGTTGGAAAGGTATCGTCGAGGAGATTCATTTTGGGGGATCAATCAAAGCCTTTTCCTATCATTAAGAAGCTCAATCTAGAAAAACCTTCAATTAGGCCCTCAAAATGGCCCCGAAAGTTAAAAACTGCTAAAAATAGTAAATTGCCAAAGTTGCCAGAAAATTGTTTTGAGCAAGTTGGAAATGGTGGGTGGCCACCGATATCCACTTGGATCAATACTGCCTCCTTAGGAAGAAATTTTATCCATTGTGTTGAGTTCACCCATCAGATGAGGAAATTTCTGTTGAATTTGGCCCCGGGTGAGCCACTTGCCTTGGTGCAGGAGCTGCCCTGCTTTGACAACTCGATAAAGCTAGATCCTTTGTTGTCGAGTTACCTTGATTTGTGTGTCAACAATATGATCATTGGATGCATGTTTCATGTATTCAAGATGGATACCTATTGGTGTCAACTACTCTGCTATCTCTGAGGTGTCCAATAATGGTGGGAAATATGGTCGAAGGAGAGCCACGTTGAAGACTGGGTGCAGGCCAAGGAAAGGGGGAATGTTGACCTCAAAATAATTATCACCCACATCCTTGGTGATGGTGTATGGCCCATAACGAAGTGGGTGAAGCTTCCGATGGGGCCCTGCAAGGCATTCTTTCTACAAGTGAAACCAAACTTTGTCTCCCACTTGAAACTTATGAGGCACCCGATGTTGATCATGGCATTGCTTGTACTTGGCATTAGAATTATGTAGAATATCCTAAACCTATTTGAGGATGTGTTGGATCCGCTCAATGAACCAGGTGGCTTTGTCAGCTTCTGGTGGAGTAGGGGACGAGTCGGCCGAGGTGGTCACCATGAGTAGTGAAACATGCATGGGGCCCAATGGTTGGAATCCCAAACCCACCTGAAAGGGGTTGTGGCCAATTGAGTTATGCAGGGCTCAATTGTAGCTATGTTGGACATAGGGAAGACTCTCATCCCATGTGAGGGGGTGTTTTGAATTGTACATACATAGGATATGTACGATCATCTGATTGACGACCTCATTTTGGCCATATGTCTGGGGGTGGAAGGCAATGGATTTGGTTAGCTTGGTATCCAGCGGTGACCAGAGGCTCAGCCAGAATGTGTTGAGGAAATGACTATCACAGTATGAGATAATGGTTTGTGGGATCCCAAAATGTACCCATACTCGTTCAAAGAAGATTTTGGCAGTGGCTTTGGTTGTGATGTTCTTCTTGCAGGTGGCTAGAATCGCCATCTTGGATAAGAGATCAACAACCACAAAAACACAGTCATTTCCCCTCTTGGTGGACTAGAGGCCCAACATGCAGTCCATTGAGATGGATTCCCACAACCTATCAGGATTAAGTAGAGGGGTGTACAAGCCCTGTTTCTTAGTGGTCAGTTTGGCAATAGCACAAGCGGTGCAGGACCTTATATATTTGTCGACATATTGTCGAAGTTTCGACCAATATAAATGCTTTTGTAGCACTGCCACTGTCTTTTAGATGCCAAAGTGTCCTGCCACCCAACTGTAGTGAGCTTCCCAAATCATCTATGTGCGCTCACTTGATGGAACGCATAGATGGCCCAGACAGCACAACAACCCATATTGAATATGGAAATTAGCGACCATTGAATTAGTGCCCAACATTTGGTGGGTGGTGGATAAGTCAGGGTCTATCTCATAGAGGTGGGGCCATCCAGAGGTCTCATGGCAACAAGAGTCTAGTACTGTGGTGAGTTTCGTGACTGGAGGTCAACTAAGGAAATCAGCAACTCAGTTGGTACTTCCTATTTTATACTTGATGTTGAGGTGGAACTGTTGTAAGAATGTGGACCACTTCTGATGGTGTTCATTCTGCAATTTTCCTTGGGTCTACATGAACTGTAGTGGCTTGTGATCAATGTGGATGACTGTCTCCTTCCCAAGAATGTAATGTCTCCACTGGAAGCAGGATTGCAAAATGGATTACATTTATTTGTCATAATTAGGGTACTTGCGGACAACATCTGATAGTGTCTCACTATGATATGCCATGGGGTAGCTATGTTGAGTGAGAACGACACCCACAGCATAGTCTGAAGCATCTGTCTCGATCTCAAAGGGATGTTGTAGGTTTTGTAATGAAAGTACTGGGGATGAGCACGAACTCCTTTTCAAGTCATAGAAGGCTTGTTCTTGGGACAGGCCCCACACAAATTTCACCTTACTGCCACCCCTGGTTACTTGTCTAAGGGCCCATGTGATATGAGAGAATCCCAACACGAACCTGCGATAGAAATTGGAGAGGCCCAAGAAACTCTGAAGTTCAGTAAGTGTGGTTAGGGTTGGCCATTCATGAATGACCTGGATCTTGGTTGGATCCACATGCACACCATGTCGATCAACGATGTAGCCTAAGTAATGGACCTTGTCCATGCCAAAGGAGCATTTTTCCAAGTTTGCATATAGTTTGTGTTGTCGCAGGGTGTGCAAAACCTGTTGAATATGTTGCAAGTGTTATTCCCAAGTCTTGTTGTAGATGAGGATGTCATCCATATACACCACTACAAAATTATTGGTGAAATGTCATAGGATAGCGTCCATCATCCTAATAAAATTTATTCGATCATTTGTCAAACCAAAAGGCATGACCAGCCATTCAAAAATACCTTCTTTTGACTTGAAGGCGGTCTTCCATACATCTGTCTGTTCTATTGGGACCTGGTGGTAGCCAGACTTCAGATCAATATTACTGAAATATTTGGCCCCCGTGAGCTGATCAAGGAGGTCATCGATTTGGGGAATCATTTACCGGTTTCAGACTGTGATTTTATTCAGGGCCCAGTAATCAATGCAGAGTCACCAAGTCCCGTCTTTCTTCTGCACTGGCACGATTGGGCTCCCACAAGGTGATGAGATGGGATGTATGTTCCCCTTGTGGAGGAGTTCTTGGATATGCCACTTTATCTCCTTGTTTTCTAACAGAGAGTGGCGGTAGACTGGCCCATTGGGTAGCGGTGCACCTAGGGTCAGATTGATGGGATTCTTGACTTGGAAGTGCAGAGATACCCTGATAAGAGAGGAGAATATATCCGATTATTCTTCCACGACCTTATCCACTTGCTTATGTTGTGTGGAGAGATCGGTCGCGGAGGCCCTGGATGTGGTTACAATATTTCACTCACTCTAAGAGTGGATCACAAAGAAGACAAATTTCTCGGTCTGAGAGATGGCCTTCCTGCATTTCTTGGCATTAATCAAGGAAATAGCACTAGGAGGGACTGCCTCAGGTATTCTGTACAATTTCTTGTTCAAAGTAATAATAACACTGCGAGGCCTAGACTCATATACAACATGACGTTTCCATAAATAAGGTTGTCCCAAAATAACATTACAAACTTAGAGAGGAGAAACATCACACAATACCTCATCTTTGAAGGGCCTGATTTCATACGATAGTCGGCACCGTTGGCTGACACGAAGATCGCTTCCTTGGCAGAGCCATCCAATGGTGTAGGGTTGTGGGTGTGGCATTGTCGGTAGGGCCAACCGCTTCATGACCTATGCTAAGATGAGGTTCTTTTGGCTACTGGTATCAATGATGAAGTGCAATGGGGTGCCTTTTACCCACATCTGTGAATGGAAGATGCACTCTCCTTCTTCTAGCTCATCTGGTTCACCAAGTTGGAGCTTAGTGGTAGAAATTGTGGCACTGGGTTCTGCATCAATGATCCATCTTCCCCTTTCTTGTTCTGACATAGAGCCAGAATCCACATCTAATTCAAAGGATTTCACTTCGGCCACCAATGATTTCTTTGAGAAGTAGTCAGTAGTGTTATGCCAAGGGCTCTTATGGAAGTCGCACCACTTCCCGGTATATTTCTTTGTCTTTCTAGTGTCCTTATTTTCTTACGGCTTGGACTGGTTGTCCTAATACTTTCCATATTTTCTCTATCCTTTGTTTTGTAGGTTGGGGCCACCCCTTCCTGGATTTTGCTGTGAGGGGTTCCTAGGCCCAAATTGCTGCATCTTTTGTTTGAGCTTCTGCTCGATTTTGACGGCATATCGGTGGGCCGTTCCCAAGGATGAGATGTCCAGAAATTACATTTCAGTATGGATGTATCTATGCAGAGCACCGCAATACTTGAGCCCCAGATGTCGCTCTGAATATTTGATACCCAGCTTGGTGCGCAAGGTATGGAAGATATTTGTGAACTCTGGCACTGCTTGGTCTCTTTTTTTTTGCAGTGTGGTCCATTCGGTATACAAGTCATCATAACTTCCAATAGGGTAGAATTGTTCCTTAATATCATCCCTGAAGGATTCCCAGGTGGCCACAATTGTAAATAATGAGGGTTCCTCTGTTTCCTTTTTCTCACAGAAATTTTCCCACCAATATTTGACATGGGGAACGGCTTTGAGGAGTGAAAAAGTAATATTTTCTTTATTCAAAAAATTATGGACAGAAAAATACCCTTTTAGTAGATTCAACCACTTTTCTATAGAATCTGTGTCTATCTGACCTTCAAATATAGTAATATTGAAGTTGATTTGTACCTTGAAGGGGGCAGCACCTCCGCTCGAGGAAGATGTGTCGCATGTTGGTAGTTGTTGAAGGATTTGCGCAAAACTATCCATCATCTCGTTCCTCTGTTGCGTGAGGGATTCCTCAAGAAACATTTTGAAAGGATCTCATGTCCCGTCATATTTATTTTCTCCTACCATGATAGGTTTCTTGGGTGTGCGAGATCTTTTTTCCTCAAGAGAAACAAGCTCGAGACCCAATTCTTTGTACCCTGACCTCTTTGGGGACATGCATTAAGAAGACAAGGAGCAGACCGCTTTGATACCACTGATATGGATTTTATGAGTAGAAATAAATGAATACAGATTATTAAAATATGCTTAACACAGAATAACAGAGATACAGTAAAACTGGTTTTCTATTCAATAAGGAAATAAGTTGAAACTGTAAAATGCAGTGGAAAACAAGCTTATTGGAATGGTGGCGGGTTATCTCTAAGAATAGATGTGACAACTACGCTCATTCGCAAGAACCTGATTACAATGAGGCTCTGAAGGAATTTTTAAAATAAACAAGAATGTGAAAAACCCTATACATCCAAAAACCTAACCTTAGGAGATCAAGCGCCAAAAGTCATGTGGGCCCCGTTTGGGTAAGTAAGTACATCAACTTCTTAGGGTCGTAACTTTTGCATACGATCTTTGTTTTAGGCGCACGATAGCCTGTTGGAAAGGTATCTTTGAGTTGATTCATTTAAGAGTCTCAATCGAAGGTTTAGATATCATTGAGAATATTTATCCCGAAAAACCTTCATTTAGGCCCTCAAAATGGCCGTGGAAGTTAAAAACTGCTAAAAATAGTAAATTTCCAAAATTGCCATAAATTTGTTTTGAGTGAGTTGGAAAAGGTGGGTGGCCACCGATATCCACCTGAATCATCACTTGAGGTCAGTAATTTTTGTTATGGTGATATTTTGGCACAACTAGGTGTGAATTTCATAAAGAAGATGAAGTGAAGAAGGTGTGAATTTCAAAGAAGAAGATGAAGACTGGTGATGAGTATTTGTTGTAGATATCTGATCATGAGTTGGAGAAGATTGAATAATTGGATGACTGGTATTTGAGCTATTTGTACTACTAGATGAACTCTAGTTGGATAGATTTCATTCTATCAGCAAGTTGAGTCTTGCTTAAGAGTTGGTGCTGATAAAACATAGTTGGTGCTGGGAAAACCCTCATAACTGTATTCACATAAATTAATAATACAAAATCTTATGCAGACATATGTTATCTCTTGTGTTCATTGTGCTTATGAATTGATTGTTATTAATGTGTAAAATAATGTTTTGAAATAACTGATAACTTGAAATAATAAAAGTTGTAAAATTATACACACTAATTCACCCCCCCTCTTAGTGTGGATGGTGTGACCAACAAATGAAAATTCCTTCATTTAGTGGGGTCGCCTTGTTTCCAATGAAATTTTGTTTCAACTAGGTGGTCTGAAAAAGGCCAAAAAATTCTACATGACATCTTATTTTATTTTCTCCAAAGCTTGCTGCCATGTTTTCGAATATTTGTTAAGGGAAAGAAGTTTCAACTTCAATATGGAGCCATTATTTCCCTGGTATCCAATCTTTTGGAGATACAAGTCTCAATATTATTTCCACCCGGTCCACAACAATTTCATCTTTGAATTTAAAAAGTTGATATTCGGCCATAAAACATCAATACTGACACTTGAGGATATCACCATTCTCTCATAGAAAGGATTTTTTTTAAGTACATAGGTTTTCAGTGTCATAAATTTATTTGGTTCCGAAGAGAAACCCTTTCTTCTTCCTTTCTCTGTATCATACAGATACTTTGTTAGAGAAGTTTGCATAAAATACAAATATTGGGCTCATTTCTTTAATTAGAAGAGAAAAAACCAATTCATACCATTTCCCTGGAGGATCATAGAAGTTAATGTAAACCATATCTCTCCTCTGGATGAATTTTCTGGTCAATTTGACCAAATTGACCTAAATGAAGTTGAATGCGTTGAGGTTTTTGATCCTAATGATTTATTTACTGCAAATATGTCCTTGGTGGGATATCCCTCTTATTTCACCAAGATTGAACAGTTTAAAGGAGGGGGAGATAATTTAAACCTCCATGAGACTTTAGTTGATGAAGCCCTGAATGATATAGAATAATTATCCAGCACTAATGAGTGTTATCAACAACAAGGCAGAGAAGTAGTAAATGAAAACCATAATTCTCCAACTATGTCTTAAATAAGTAATGCGAAAAAAACAAAACCAAGGAATAGTGGTTTGGAAACAATAAAGACACCTTCCAGAAACTTGGATGGTCTCATTGAAGAGGGGAAGAAGAAGTGTAAGGGTGGAAATAATAAGAAGGGGGGAACGGATAAGAAGACGACATCCTATGCACATCAATGCAAGGATCCTAGCAACCATTGCAATATTGATGGTCACACCAAGGAAAAATGTTGGAAACTACATATAGTGTTAAAATCTAAGAACCACAAGAAGGACAAAAAGAAAAAGAACCTTCTATCCACATATTTGATCAATTGGATTGAAAGTAGCTCTGATGTGGATGAAAATATTGTATGCACATCTGTGTAGAAGGAGGTGCATCTGAGTAGCCTTCATCACCAGGGAGAGAAGCAGATGACCAATCTCTTCCACATGAATACTCAATTCAAGAAGACCAAGATAGATGCTATGTTCAACTATGGTTCACAGGCTCATCTCATAGTAGTAGATCTGGTCAAAAATCTTGGATTAGAGGTCCACAATCATCCCATCCCCTATCCATTGGGTTGGTGATGGGCCTAGGAATAGCAACAATAATTCTACTTCCTCCTTGGCTTGTTACTTTACTTGTCAACCCGAGGTTCATAAAAACTTAAGATGTGTTATGAAATGTATATTCAGAATGCAATGATAGTGGTATAGGCATGAGATTTATGCCTAACCCTTGAATGAACAACAAGCCATATTTTCTCTTATTGTCTATTGCTACTTTCATGAAAAGAAGATTAAGATAAATTGAGAACTAGAGTTAAAACAATCCTACATGAAGTTTCTACAAGAATTGAAACAGTTCTACAGTAGCTGTAACAGTTCTATAGGAACTATAACAGTCCTATAGGAACTATAACAGTCCTACAGGAAAATCCTACAAGATTCCAAAACGATCATTAAGAAGGTTTCAAAATTCTTTTAAAGCATTGAAAAATATAGAATAGAATATAATGAGGTAAATATGAGATTTTCATCCTAGAGAAGACACTCGTGAGCATCCAAATAGGTTGCTAACTCTTTCTAATAGATACTTGTTAAAGCTAACAATCAATAACAAATTGATAGAAATTGGAGATAACCATGCATGACTATATTAATCTTTAAGATAAGATGAAACCCTAATTGATAACTCATTAAAATGGAAGAAAAATGGAAATTGCAACAGGGTCCTTGAGCCCTCTTGAGCGGCCCTACCCAAGAAGCACAAGTAACCTTAGATAAATTCTAATAATCTAAGAACAAAGTCATCTTTATTTCATCAAAATCAACATTACATCAAGAGAAAAATCTCTAATTCTTCAACAAAATGGATTCTTAACAAAACTCAATACAATATCTGAATTATGGCTCTCATTTCCCCCCTATGATAGAGGTTTATTTATACACTTGAGACTCAATATCTTCACTTGAATTGAGGAGGAAATAGGGAATTAACATATCTCAGTCAATCTGATCTGGTCTTCGAATTGTTACTTGCAAGGAGTGATCATTAGTTAACTAAGAACGCTCTAGAGGTACGTAGGGGACAAGGTCCCTTGATTCCTGGATGGCACTGCTCTTAGGCTAACAAGGTCCCTTGATTCTTGTAATTCTCCTCTCTTTGATGGGTTTAACATATTTTATGCTACACACATTCAGTATCATAGGGATTAGATGAAAAGGGTACTATACACATGAAATTCCACCTCAAAAACTTATTCACTAAGAAACATACAAAAAGTACTCATGACTATATTAAATATGGTCAAAAAGGAAAATATTAGTCATATCATGGTGAAAAATGTGTCTATGATGATCCTTTGAGATAGGAAATATTGAGGCTCGTCATCACCCCCCAACTAAAACTTTTCACACCCTTGTGCAAAAAAAACTTGTTCTTATGTCCTTACTATTGTTGTTGTTATCTGTTGGGATCCTTCTCACTATTAGGTTTTTGCCCTATTTCTTGTTGTTATTGCCCAACATCCTATTGTTTTCTATTAGTTTGTTTCTCATTATGTTCCCACCTTATGTCCCATTCCACATATCTTGTAATGGACTGCTACTCATGGTGTCCCTTTTGTCTTCACTATCTTGGCCCACTCCTCTTCTTCATTTTCATTGTTGAGGTCAGTTATGGGTGCTACAAGAAGGAGGAGAGGGGGATTCATCCTTATTCAAATACAATTTTTTCTCATCTTCCTTAGTTCTTGTTTGTACTAGGGCGTTATTAAGAGGGAAAGTTGTAGGGAATTGGGAGAATGAGGTCCTCTCATTTTCAAGTTGTGGGGAAAGGAGTGCCACCTCTTGTGGAAAGATTATGTTGCCTATTCTGACAAAAGTATCAATGAATCATCTAAGTGGTCCATTGCCTCTCTTTGTTTGGTTGTCCAAATTGGGGAAATTTATTTTTCTAAGGGGCGGTTGTGATGGATTTCTATAAAATCCCCTGGTCTAACTAATTCATCTCTAATCCACAAAGGGCTCTGAAATTAATATTCCTTGTATCTCTTTAACTCTTCTACCCTCACCTCTTCATTTATTAACCAATATGAAAATGCCACCATATGGACATCCCCTATATATGGACTTGGGTTCCACTTGTAGGAGTGTGGAATGATTATATTGTGTAAGTAAAACTCACACATTATTTCCTTTTCCTCCATACTGCATGCTTGGTAGGCATCCAAGAAATCCTTGAGTGTGTCAAGGTTGAACTTTACTAGCTGGTTCAAATGTGCAATCTGATTTTTATGTCATTGCTCCTTTAGGGACAATGTATATATCCTAGTAGGCCATATGCACTCCAACATTTCTAGGGACACCTTGGCTATGGTTTGAACTATAGCTTCCATGATTTCTACTTTCTCATTCATGTCAGTGAGTTCTCTCCTTCCTGCATTCCATTCTTGTTGCATTTTTTAGTTTTCTACCTTTAATCTCGTATTGTACTCAATTTTTTGCATTGTCATGATCTAGAATTTTTCTTGCATGTGTTTAAGTTGCTTATCCAATTCTTGAGAGTCTTCTTTAGGGGTTTCTTCCTTTTTTTTCCCCTTGTTATTATCTACCATCCTTTTCCACTTGATAACATCAACCTTGACTTTATCTAACTCTATTAAGGTAGCATAAATTATTTTTTCCACTAGAGTATTAGGTTTGGAGGTTCCTTCAATTGGTAGTGGTTTCTCTTATGTGGTTGTTGTCTCTCCTTGGGGATCCTTCCCCTTGGATTCTTTTGATCCCTCTAGACTAGGGGATTGTTTCACTTATTCAACTTGATTTGTAGTGGAGAGTGGTGTGATTGCCCTTATTTTGACTCTTTCTAACTCCATCAAACCTTCTTCTTCTAGGTTAGACCCATTCAACACTTGTGATTTTTAGTGGGATGGTAGAGGGGGTTCTTAGTGTTGTTAAATTATCATCCACCTCCTTATCTTCCTCCTATAATTTATGCTTATTCTTCTTCTATTGTTTTGAGGTTTCATGTCTAGTTATCTTCTTAGGTTTGTCATCCCTCTTATTTTATTTTTCACTCATCTATGCCTGAACTTCTAAAAATGCTTGTTGATCCATATCCACAAAATTTTCCCATAAAATTCTAGTTTTAAGACTTCTTAGGGAATCTGACACTATCATTTTGATAATCCCATGGTGTGCCAAGAATTGTTTCTTTCACTTTTTCACCTTTGTTCTCATTTCCTTTAACGAATACAAGAGAAAATAAGGAAGGATCAAGATTTTGTTTGGTTCTTGGTTGGGGAAATGAATGAGTTGATGGAGAAGCATGAAGTGATAAGAATAAAAAACAATCATTTTTCCTTTAGATGTGATATATTTAATTATGTGGTAAGCCACTTATGGCCAAGGATGGGGAATAATTTCTCTCTTGATGCCATTCTTATCTTCTTGAGGTTTTTCATTTGGATGAAACAATGTATTTTTGGCATTGATAACCTCTTGTATTTCCTCTTTGTCCCAAGGGAGACCTATGGATAGGCTAGACACTTTGTTGATAGATGATGCATTAATCCTAATCATCGGGCCTCTCATTGTTGACACATACTCTTGTTCTTAAATATTCTAAAAAATTTAGTGCAAATTCCATGGCAACTTCATCATCAAAACCCCTAAGACTTTCAAAGTACCCTAACCAGTTACTCCTCCGAAAAAATAAATTATAGGTTGTCAATATTCTCTCATTCTCTCATGCATATTATCTCATTCTCTCATTATAGTTTAGCTCTACACTATCCAAGTTTTTACTTATAAAATAAATTGTGTAGGGCTTGTTGTCTTCATCTTGTCCCAATAATCCTCCTAAATATTTATCTAATGCATCCATATGAATATGAAAGTAGAGATCCCAATTAGGACCCTTTAGTTAAGGAGTAGTTGAGAGTCTTTCTTTTATTGTTTCAAATGCTTGTTGACAATTTAGAGTCCAACAATAATCTACATCTTTGGATAGCAGGGTAAACAGAGGAGAAGCTATCTTACCGAAGTCCTTGATGAATCTTTTGTAGTATCTTGCATGTCCAAGAAATATTTTGATATCTTTTGGTTTCATAGGGGTGGGTAGCA
>ML858941.1:10446-25888 GCA_009831015.1 Picea engelmannii | reverse complement strand
AGAGGACAACGTTGGCCTAAATTTGAACTTTGCTTGGATAGAAAGGTGCGGCCCTGTCTTCTTGTTGTAGCCGTGGAGTTAGATTGCACTTTTATCGGTTGAATTTGTCAAAACGTCCACTTTGGCTAGCTAACCTGCAAAAATAACAAAAATATCACAGCTGGGACGTCATACATGATTAGAACTCTCGTTTGAAGCTTAGATATTTGATTTTGTCTCTTCTTTTGATTGGTGATGAGCCATTGATAAGTGTTGTAAGATTGTTTGATAAAACGTTGGCTTTCTCCTCTCATATTGACTTGTTGGCAAAGCTTGACGTCACACTGCAACAAAAGTATCATAGGGCTGACGTCATACTCTTTATCATCTGATTATACATGCAACGTTGTGATAGTTAGCAGCCCTATTCATTGGCATTGAGTTGATATTTGTGTTCCTAAGCTATTTGGCTCAAACGTTTCACTTTTTGTCATTGTTTTGATCTATTGATAAAAGCCTACGTCATACCTACTGCAGAAGCAATATAGGTGACGTGGCAGCATTATATATGAGCTTGATTTGCATTAATAATATGATACATGGTTTAAATTGCACACATTGAATGCTAATTATCCTTTATGCTTTATTGAGAAGTGATATAAGTCTTTGCTTTATTAGCCATCATTGACTTCCTCAATAATAGCATTGATTCATAGCTCATATATTGATTTGAAGATAGTCATTGGCTTTTATGAAGTACTAATCCACTGCAAGCAGGTTCTAGTTTTCTTTGTCTTTGTCTCGCTAATAGGTGCATCGTCAGTGGAATTCATCCTTTGACTATCTCTTCTTGGGCAACAATCTGTGAAAGGGGTACCCTCGACTTAGCCTTTTATCCTTCAAGACTTTCTCTAATCCAGATTGCCTTAGGGACGTCTCCCTTGGACTTGCCCTCTTAAATAGAAAGAGCTCCCCATCGAGGTGACAGTGGGTGGGGAAGCTCCTGTTACGCCGGTTTCTACCTTTGACTCAAGCTTTTTAACCTTTCCTACAAACCGTGCGATAACAAAGCCACTCCGTGATGTTAAAGTCACCGGTTCGAAACCTGCGGGGACAAAAAATCCAATCATGTTAAGGGTTGGTGTGGCTCAGGCCGGGTGATTTTGACGGCTTAGATGCCCCTGAGTCGTGGTTTCTCAAGCCACAGGTTAATCGCGTAGCCAACAGGTTCCGCACAAATTAACAAACAAACAAAAAATAATGAATATCATATTTAATATTAATGTTATATGATAGATATCATTAATTATTTTATAGTTTATTCATTAATATTAATATAAAATAGTATATACAATTATATATCCATTTTAACAATTTTTAGGTACAAACCTTTATTATCATAAACAAAATCAAAATTTCAAAATTTCAAATTTACATTTAAAAAAATTAAAAATAATATTGAATAAAATTTAAATAATTGTTTATATTATTCTTTTAGTAAAAAACGTTATGGCATTATATAAATTACTATAAATTTTGGTATAGTGTTATAATATTCTATAAATTATTAAATTTGATGTTGTTGTGGGTCGAAGCATGACTATAAATGTGAACTCGCAATCCATGAGTCTGTAATTGTTGGGTGCAAAATGTATATGACGGAAGTGTTGGGTGCAAAATGTATATCAAGGAACACTCAGACATGAAAAATGAAAAATAAAAATAGATATGAATAATTAATTGAATAAAATTTAACAAAACATTATCACATATTAATAATGAATACTATATTTAATATTAATATTATAGTATAGATATTATTAATTTTACTTTATATTTTATTTATTAATATTAATATAAAATAGTATATACAAGTATATATCCATTTTAACAATTTTTAGGTACAAACTTTTATTATCATAAACAAAATCAAAATTCCAAAATTTCAAATTTACATTTAAAAACATTAAAAATAATACTGAATAAAGTTTAAATAATTGTTTATACTATTCTTTAAGTAAAAAGTGTTCTAGCATTATATAAATTACTATAAATATTGGTACAATGTTAAAATTATCTATAAATTACTAAATCTCATGTTGTGGTCTGTAGTAGCATGACTATAAATGTGAACCCATGAGTCTGGAATTGTTGGGTGCAAAATGTATATGAGGGAAGTGTTGGGCGCAAGATGTATATCACAGAACAAGCTCGACATGAAAAATGAAAAATAAAAATAAAAATAAATAATTAATTGAATAAAATTTAACAAAACATGATCACATATTAATAATGAATACCATTTAAATAATTGTTTATACTATTATTTAAGTAAAAAGTGTTATAGCATTATATAAATTACTATAAATCTTGGTACAATGTTATAATATTCTATAATACTAAATCTGATGTTAATATAAATGTGAACCCGCGAATCTAGAATTGTTGGGTGCAAAATGTATATCACAGAACAAGCTAGACATGAAAAATGAAAAATAAAAATAAATGTGAATAATTAATTGAATAAAATTTAATAAAACATTATCATATATTAATAATGAATACAATGTTTAATTTTATTTTTTTTGTGAGTAAAAGAAGGACTTTATATTAAATCACAAGTTTACAGCTTGGCGACGCTTGGCAGCCACCTGTTCTACCATAGGAAGGAAACCAGAACAGGTGGCTCCAAGCAGTAATGTGTCTATCATGTCTAAAAAATATTTTACAAAAATTGAGCAGAGAATTGCTAGTATTTACAGGAACCATGTTCCATCTATCTAACCTAGGGCTAGCCTCATTCAGAGCCGCCATTACTGAAAGAATTGCACAACCAAAAAAGAGAGTGAAAGCTATCTTATCACTATCTACTCTATATCTGTAATTAACAAAAAATTGGGACCTGGTGTGAGTCGCGTCATGCCATTGGAGAACCTGGATATCCATGAGAGGTGTATGTCGCGGTGAATCTTTGCTTGCAAGTTGGACAGCGGGCTTGCGCTGGAGCATATGTGAATGCCTCAAGCAATAAGTCCAGTCATTGATTGATGATCCCTTGGCCATGCACCTGTTCATCCTGCTGCTAATAGATGTTGAAGAGGATCTCAAGATGCTCCTCTGCTAGATGATAGTCAGAGTGCGAGCTCTCTTCTCCCTTCTCCATTCCTTTGTCTTTCGTTGTTGTTGAATCCTTCCCTACACTTGTCAATTGCCAGCTTGGAGGGATTTCCTCCTCCACAATACAACTCTCATCCCCATAGTAAGGCTCGCCCGACCCGAGAACTGGGGGGGCCGAGAAGGTTGGTGGTAGTGGGGAGGCACACCTCTAAGGGTGGTGCTGTCACGTTCACCAAGCTCAGGCCTGGATGAAAAACTAGAGGTGGCACCTCCTCTTTGACAATGGTGAGGCTAGGGTGCAAAGGTAGGGGAGGCGCCTCTTCCTTCATAGTGCTAACTTGATAATGCAGAGGCATCAGTGGAGAGTGTGTTGAGGAGGACGAGTTCCCATTTTCAGAGTGCACAAGGTTTTTTGAGTGCTCCTGGTGGTGCTATGGGAATGACTGAAATGAGCAATTAGAGCTTGTTGAGAGGCGATGAGTCTGGTGGCCCGAGAGAGGGCATTCATTTTTTTGGTGCCACGCCTGGCCTTCCCCTGCTTTCGGGGCATGGTGGTAGGAACAGAGGGGTGGAGGGGGTGAGAGGGGGTAGTGGGGGGACGATGATGGAAAAATGAGGCCAGGAGAATGCACAGGGTACAAGCTATGAAGCCAGGAAGTTCGTGAGGGCCGAAGAGCTCTGTGTGGTGAGCATGCTAGGTGAAAAACAAGAAGAAATGCATGTCAAGGCTGCCTTTAACTCTGTGAGGAGCCGAAGATGCCTCTCCCATCGCCATTGAAGGCCGAGGGGACTGATGCAAGTGACTGGTACTGGTAGCCTGACTGGATCTCTCATCTGAGAGCTCCGCTAGGCGCACTAAATTAACTCTCCACATGGTGTATTCCATGGGAAGTTAATACGTTGGGGGTGGCAGCATGGGGTAATAAGTCCCCCTGCCACTCCATGCCATATGTGCCCCTTCTTGTTCCAAGTGGCACCCCATCCGGGTGTGGGTGGTCCCTTTGGGCCAACTCTTTGCAGTGAGTCCAGATTGTCGAGTTCTAGGGGCTCCTGGAGTTTGTGAGGGTGATCTGCTACTTGAGGTCCACTCCTACATTGGCTAGTTTGTTTGCCACTCTGTTTGCATCACGTCTCAAATGAGAGGTGATAATAGTTAGAGAGGGTTTGAGTATTGATTGAAAGTTGTGGAGGGGGCCCAATAGGCGCCAGCTAGGGGTGATATTTTTTTGATTCCTTCCGTTGAGGATTTTGGAAGCTAGCTCAATTATGACTTTGGAGTGTACTTCAATGATGAGGCAAGTGAGATTATGGTCCAGGGCTAGCCGAATTCCTCTGATTAGACCCTATATTTTCGTCGAGTTATTGGTGTCGAAGCCCAGGTTTTCAGCTGTAATGTTGTGGATTCGGCCTTGGTTGTCCCTTATCACTGATCCCGCCCCGAAGGGGCCTGTATTGTCTTTAGAGGCTCCGTCTAAGTTGATTTTGTGAAACTTTGGTGGAGGGGGAGACCAGATCGAGGGGCTAACGGTTAGGGAGGAGGGAAGGAGTTGGGGAAGATAAGTGGAGGAGGAGAGCGTGAGACCCCAGGAATTGAAAATCAAGGTCTCTGTGGGGTCAGTGGGGAGGTCTTCTTTTGTCCAAGGATGGAGTTGGAGGGTTTCTTGGAGGTGAGAGTGAATGGTGGACTAGATGCTGGCAGGGGGGGAGGGATGTGAGTGAAAGACTCTTCTGTTTATTTATTTACAAAGTTGCCAAACTATGAAGTGTAGTGTCCCCAAGGCCGAGCCCCGTTACAGATCATGTTATATGCAAAGAATTGTAAATATGTTCTATAGGCTGGTGAGCCAAGTTTTGCATAAGTTGTAGGCTTATGTGTTTTGATAGGCCAGGGAGCCTAAGTGTTGAAGGCCAGGATCCTGTTGATGTACTTGTATGTATGCAGATCAATTAGTAAAATATAAACACCACCAGTGCAGACCGACCACGATGAATGAGTGATGGGGGACTGAGCATCCACAGAGTGGGCAAGGAATTAGGGGCTGAAAGGTGGGAAAGGGGGCTGAATGATGAGCCTAGGGGCTAAGCTTAGGGGTTTAAACCTGGGAAATAATATTTTAATATTATTTTAAAAAGAGACATGTGCATTTCAGTTTATCCTAAGTTCCTGACAAGGGAGGGAATGTGCCAAGGGGATGTACACTGTGGTACACATGCAGTTCCCAGGGTGACAAGTGTCAACCCTGGTGCATGCAAATAAAATAGAGGAAGTAAGCCATGAGGGGGATGCTCCTCCATTCGGAACCGAACCTCTGAGAATAGAACCGGTATGCCATCTGCTAGATTACGTTGATTCATCTCGGAAGCCGTTAAGCTTGTGTTTGTCTGAAGAAACCGTGGACACCCATGTCCCGAGCTGTGAGTCTGTGTCTGTTCTAGGAAAACCCGGGAGCGCATTCCTGAACCGAAATCCCTGTGTGGAACTCAAGTGGAAGAATCCTTTGGTTGTTTGGGGAAATGCTGAACTAGCCTGTGTGTGGAGCCTGTTCCGAAATCAACACCGAGAGATCTTCCTATGACTGCTGAACCGATTTGGGAAAACCTGTGTTTGTGTTTCCCGTGGATTGTTGTGACCATGCAGTACTGGACTGCATGAGGCTTATTGGCCTGTGAGCGACTCCTCCAGGTGAGAGAGTGCGCAGAGGGATAAGAGAACTCCTGGAAGGAACCCTGTAGCTGCCATAGAGCCCAGAGAATTCCGGTCCAGTCTGTTCCTATAACCCAAGGTAAGGGAGACTGGCAACTGAAGGAATGTCTAGGTGACAAAGAAGGTGCCCTCTCCTGGGGTGGAACAGGCATGTGGGGAATGAGGGTCTATGGGCAGTGAGCGTGGGAGATTCCTGGGAGAGCTTTCTTCCTGGTGGTTGTGTATGTGCTATCTTCCCTGTAACCTCAGCCTGAGTCTAGATTCCTTGCCTTGGGGTGGAACTCGGTCCCAGCTCGGGGGTGGCCCACTGTTGAGCGGATGAACAGTGTGGTCTAAGGCTGGGAGGTTCGTGGAAGGCCTGCACTTGGTTGGTGAATTCTACAGTTGTTAAAAGATAAGTATCTGAATTATGTTTGATCATATTTAGCATGACTGTGCTGTATATATTATCATGTTTTCCACCGTGTAAATGATTTACTGTTGAATGCTATGGGTTGTTAATGGTAACAGTAACTTATATATTTTACTCTGAGAATTAAGTGTGTTTAATTTTGTTAAATGCATGTGGTTATAATTCCTGTACGAATTATGTAAACATTCATGTATAGAATGGTAACTGAGAGGTTTAGAAACCTGGGCAGTGTAAAAAGGTACACTACATGAAGCCTAGTAGGAGTTGCCAGATTCTATTTAGGAGTTGGATTTTGTAGGGTCCTAATCCCCAATCTCTGATTGTGTTTATGATGTTGCATTTATCTCACTGAGTTCTTTGCAAGAGCTGTGTGGCATGGTCCCATATTTCGACATTGATGGTGCAATTATTTAGGAGGTGCTCCACGGTTTCTGCTTGCTGATGACATAGATGGCAGATTGAGGGGCCAATAAAGCCCCTCTTCTGGATATTTTCCTAGGTTAGGATCTTGTTCTAGAGAAGGAGCCAGAGAAACATGGAGATTTTAGGCCAAAACTTAGCTTTCCAGACTGTGGTCCAGATGGGGTCCTTTGGCAGAGATTGAAAACCTTCCTGTAGAGCGTATCCTTCTTTGAGAGTGAAGTTTCCATGAGGTGAGTGCCCCCATCGTAGAATGTCAGGATTGTTTCTTGTGCATATTCTTCGTGGGGAAATTGCTTGCGTCCAGTTCTGCAGGTTGCATTTTTCTGTTGCCTATAAATACTGATGTGTGGATTTCCAAGTTCTCCAGGGAGAGTTGTTTGGGGTGGCCACCCACATGTCAGCTACTTTGGCAGTGGTTAGATTTTGTATCTGATTTTTATAGTGCAACATATTCTCTTCTAAGTGGAGGGGTGACATCTGTTTCTAGGAATCAGTCCATAACAAGGTGTTTTGACGATTGCGGATTTTCCAGAAGGCATGTTCCTAGATAAGTGGTTCATTCCTCCAAGCCACGTTCCAGATGTTGGAGCCTTGTATTTTGTCCTGCATCCTGATCCAGTGGGCTTGTTGAGTATCTGGCGCATATTTGTGTTTCCAGAGCTTGGCCCATATTTCTGTGGGGTTTTGATCCATCTCCACCATATTTTAGCTCCCATTATGTTGTTGATTTTTCTTGGGTCATGAAGGCCCAGGCCTCCGAGATATTTTGGTTTCCAGACTTTTTCCCTGCTGACCAGAGCCCATTTTTTGTCTGGGTTGTGACCATACCAGAGGAAGTTCCTCTGTAGATTTAGAATTTTCTTTATTACAGATTGGGGGGTTGCTAGAGAAAAGAAGAGGTAGGCAGGTATGGCTTGGAGAAGGGACTTTAGGAGGGTAGTTCTAGCTGGGAGGTTGAGGGAGTGGAAGGTCCAGGTGCCGAGACGATTGGAAATGGAGAGCATGAGGGAGTCCCAGGAAAGGTTGCGGGATGCTGAGTCCAAAAGGGGGAGGCCTAAATATTGAGTAGGTAGGGTGCAGACAGGAATAGATAAAATCTGGGAGATATGTTATTGGATGGCCTCTGGGGTGTTGAATAAGAAAAACTACGATTTAGCCAAGTTGAAGGAAGTACCGGTGGCTTCGTTGAAATCATAGAGGATGGAACTGAGCTTGTTAGCTTCTTGCATCATGGGGGTGTTCATGAGCATGGTGTCATCTATGAATTAACTGTGTGAGGCTGCAATTTGAAGCCCATGGAGAGGGAGGCCTTGCAGGGATCTGTTTTCAATGGAGGATTTTATGTAGTGTCCCAGGCCCTCCTCCATTATTACAAAGAGAAAAGTGGAAAGAGGGTCGCCTTGCCTTATTCCCCGAGAGGGAGAGAAGGGTTGGGAGGGGGTGCCATTAACTAGGATTGAGAGCAAGGCTGAGGTGATGAGGTTCATGATCCATTTTGTCCAGTTGGTACTGAAGCCAAAGGATGTTAAGACAACTCTTATGTAATACCAACTTAGTTTATCAAAAGCTTTGGAGAGATCAAGCTTTAGAATCATACCTGGAGTGCGTGTGCTTTTGAGTGAGTGGATAACCTCATGGACCAGAATGACGTTGTCCATGATTTGTCTTCCTTCAACTTACCCCAATTGCTCCTTTGAGATGATGAAGGGGGGATTGGTTTGAGTCTGAGATCTATGAATTTAGAGATAATTTTGTAGATCACATTGCAGAGCATTATGGGTCTGAAATTCTTTGTATTGGTGACCCTCTCCTCTTTGGGTATCAGGGTGAGGAAGGTGGCATTGAGGGCTGGGAGGAATTTTCCAGAGCTGTGGGATTCCTCAACTAGTTTCCAGACTTCTTCTATTAACATTGGCCAGCAAGAGTGGAAGAAGTTCGTTGTGAAACCATTTGGGCCTGGAGCCTTTCCTGTGGGTAGCTCCTGTATGGCCTGATCTACTTCCACTTGGATTATGGGAGTCATGAGAGCCTCGTTTTGTTCCTGGGTAATGAGTGTTGGGATGTTGGCTGTCACCCTTCCAATTGCCTCAGCGTGATCCTCTGGGGGCTTTGAGAGGAGGTCTTTGTAGTAGCCGGTGAGCTCCTACGTGATGTCCTGGTGGGAGAGAAAGGTGGTGCCCTGAGAATTTTCCATCTTTGTTATGCAGTTGATAAAGCGCTTGTGGATCATAGAGCGATGGAAAAATTTTGTGTTTTTTCCACCTTCTTTGAGCCATTGAACCCTGGATTTTTGTCTCTAGAGAATTTCTTCCTGTTTGAGCCTTTCTTCTAGCTACTTGATGTGTTGATCCTCCTGTTGTTGAATTGGGGTGTACCCAATTTGAATAGCCTACTTCTGTAGGGATTCGAGCTTCTGTTCCAGGAGTTTTCTTTCTTGGAAAATGTTTCCAAAGACTTCTTTGTTCCACTTTCGCACTTGTTGCTTGAATTATTTGAGCTTCTGCTAGAAGCAGTACATCTTGGTTCCCTTCTAGATTTCAGTTGTGTTCCACCAGTGACGAGCCATTTCTTGGAAGTCCGAATGGGAAAGCCAGAATTTTTCAAATCTTAAGGGTTTGAGCTTTGGGGAGGCCATAGTGTAAACCCAAAGTTGAACCAACCAATGGTCTAAGCCTGCTTTGGGGAGGATGTTGGACTCTATTATGGGGCCTTCCAAGAGAAGGGTCTCCGAGAGAAGAAATCAGTCGAGTCTGCAGGTGATTTTTTGGGGCCCCATTCACTTGTTACTCCAGGTGAAGGTGTCGTTGTCGTTCTCTATGTCTACCAATTTGTGTTGATCTAGGAGCTCCTAGAATTTTATGGTTTCTTGTTACATTCTCTTCTTCCCACCTCTTTTTTCCTCGAGTGTGAGGATCATGTGGAAGTCTCCCCCAATGATCCACCTCTGGTTTTCGGCTATAGAGATGACGTAGGCTATGTTCTGAAGAAAAAGGTCTTTTTCCTGAATTTTCTACAGTCCGTAGGAATTAGTGATCAAACCCTCCTTGTCATATCCTATGGCCTGATAATGGGCTATGAGAGTTCCTGGAGTGGAAAATCCTTGGTCGAGAATGACCGTATCCAGGTTCCAGAGGATGGCCTGGCCAACTGTAGCACCTTTCGAGTCTGTATGGTATGAATTGAAAGTACGCCAACATATTCTGAGTATTTCTTCCACAGCCTTCCTCGCGCATTTGGTTTCTTGGAGAAGGTGGATGTCTGGGTATTCCATTTTGATGCAGTTTCGGAGAATCCTTTGCTAGGATCATCCATTTAGGCCTATGATGTTCCAAGTGATGGCCTTCATGGTTAACAATTTGATGGGTGGGAGAAGGAGCTCTCAGAAATCTTGTGTATCTGTCCTGAGTTGATCATGTAGTTGTCGGCTTCCTTTATGAGTTGTTGCGTAGTCTTCTTGCCTCATCTTTTGTTATCCTTTGGGTTTCTTCTCTGATCACAGTTTGGATCTCCTCTAATGCCTAGACGTATGGTGGCCTCTGCTGATGAGTCCAAAAAGACCTTGTGGACTTTTCTGAGCTGATATTCTGATAAATTCTGTAGGTATTTTTTGTTGAGAGCTTCTTCAAGTTTGTCTAGATCTATTCTCGCTAGGTCATGTTCATCCATTTCCATGACAGTGTATTCTTCCTTTTCTAGTTCTTTTCCTGAGTCTGGGCAGATTTGTGGGTCACCTGGGATTCTTGGAGTTGGGTGCTCCTTTGGTTGTTGGTTTTCCTTGTTATTGCTTCCTTCTATTCCCGTTTCCTTGTGGGGGTTTTCCACTTATTCTCCCTCTAAGAGATTGATTAGGGCTTCAAAGGAGTTGGTGTTGGGATGTTTCTTGCCATTGTCGGTGGTTGGTTTCTTCTACGTTTGCCTTCTCTAATTATGTACTTGAGTGAATCCATCCTTTGGTTTTTCTTCCTCGACTGGCTTGGGGGGGGGGCGTTGATGGGGAAGTCTTTGAAGATATGTCCATGCTCATGACACTTTTTGCATCTGAATGGGATGTGTTCGTAATCTATGGTTTGAGTCAAGTCCTCATCCTAATATTCTAGGGTTATCGTTCCTGGGAGGGCTTTGGATATGTTCATGTAGACACATATTCTGGCATAAGAGGTGTATTTCCTTTGCTTGGTGGCTTCTTAAGACTTGACATTCTTTCCTAGAGTATTGTCGATTCCTGATAAAATTTCTTCTAACCAAAACTTCCGAGGTAGGGAATAAAGGAAAATCCATACCAGGGCATAGGCAAAGTTTTCCTTTTCTAGGCAAAAACGTTCAATCCAGAAGCACAGATAGAGCACCACTGAGTTGTGGAAATAGGGTCGTCCTTCGAATACACAGTATTTGTCCTCCAAGTTGTAGAATACGACTATGAAGAATCCCTTGGAGCTCAGCTAGAGCTCGTAATCCCCCTTTAGGTTCCACCAGGATTTGATCCAGTGAGCCAGGTCTCTTTTCGAGGGCCAGAGGCCAAGGAACTTTCCTATGAGGGCATGGTCTCTCATGAATTGAGTGTGTTCACCTATTCTGTTTCTCTTTATGACATATTAGGGCGTAGTCGAGGCTTGCAGAATACATTTCCCTGGTATCCAAGCCCGATCTTCTTTTGGATGCAAGATCTTTGCATCCATGTTTGTGCATGTGCTTCCATGTGTTTCTTCCTGCAAGTATTGTTCTCGCAGGTGTGGAGGCATTTCGAAGGATGGTCTGCGCACGTGAACATTCTCTGGATCATTTGCTGCAATGTGCATTCATTTTGCTGAGCCGGTCATAACTCATGTACAGAATGCGGCAGGTGCGTGCAGAGGTGGTCAACGGATGAAAGGGGGGAGAATCGTTGGAGCATGAAACCCTAGTTGCAGAGCATCATCGTCGGGAAATCAATCAATATAATATTTAATATTAATATTATAGGATAAATATCATTAATTTTACATTATAGTTTATTTATTAATATTAATATAAAATAGTATATACAAGTATATATCTATTTTAACTCTAGAGTAAAGAAGGATCAATTTCTAGGTACAAACCTTTATTATCATAAACAAAATCAAAATTCCAAATTTATATTTAAAAACATTAAAAATAATATTCAATAAAATTTAAATAATTGTTTATACTATTCTTTAAGTAAAAAGTGTTATAACATTATAGAAATTACTATAAATCTTGGTACAATGTTATAATATTCTATAAATTACTAAATCTCATGTTGCTATTAGTCGGACACATAATCAAGACTATAAATATGAATCTGCTACTCCGCCAACCCGTAACTGTTGGGATATGAATCTGCGAGTTCGTAATTGTTGGGTGAAAAATGTATATGACGGAAGTGTTGGGTGCAAAATGTATATCACGGAACAAGATGGACATGAAAAATGAAAAATAAAAAATAAATGTGAATAATTAATTGAATAAAATTTAACAAAACATTATCACATATTAATAATGAATACGATATTTAATATTTTCTTTTTTTTTAAATAAAAAAGCAGGTCTTATTATATTAATATTGCAAAATTACAGAGTTCTATTGAAGTGCCAGTTGTCTCGCCTGGTAAGGAAACCGAGACAGTTGTCCATTCCAGGCTAGCTTCCAAACTCAAAGTGTTAGTCTGCCACCCTGCCCGAAGGAAACCAGGATGCATGGCCAACCTCAGTATTAGTCTGTTCATTACTATACTACCGCTACCATTGCTATAAGCTAGAAGAGCTGTAGCTCTAGTTTGCATAAAAAAGAAAATAGTTTCTAATAGTAAACAAACAGGAAAACCTCTTAGCCGGTGTCCTCGTGGTTGTCCTTCTCCTTGCCGCGTCTGACTGGGATGGTGTAGACCTGCACACAGGTGGGGCATTGGCGCCTTGGGGTGGCACTAGAGTAGGCAACGTACGACATATCTAGGCGTTGATTGATGCAGATGGCTCTGAAAATTTGGTCGTCCACCATGCTGCATACATCGAAGATTAAATTCAGGTGCTCCGGGTGAAGAAGTGGTGGTTGGTCCTGCTAATTATGTAGAATGGAAGAGGGGGAGCTTCCATTCATGCGTCAGCCTCCTCCTGGTGCTCTCGTTGCCCATTCTGCTGCCTCATTTCCTCAGGAGGTTCATGGATGTTTTCTTCGATGCTTTTCTATGTCTCTTCCTCTACAAAGAAAGGTGTGAATTCCTTAGCTACAGTGCCTCTGGGGCCGTGTTCAGCTCTTGGAGCAGGGGTCATGGCGTCCGCTCCGAAACAAGCGGGGGGATCCCAATTGTCTGGAACCATGAAAAGGAGGCTCTCTAAATAATTCTGGATGGATTCCTCTGGAGGAATATCCTTGAAATATGCCATGGGAGGCATCCCAATTCCTCTGGACTCCCTGGGTCTCCTTCTCTTAGCTAGAGTCAGTGCTCTCTCAAATTTCTTTTGCCTTTTCCTTCACAATTTGGCCACGTACCACCCCGCACCTCTGCAAGGCCACCCCCTTGCTCATGGCATGCTTAGAAATAGATTTATTTCTAGATTTCCCATTGCGAGGTTGTCTCTGTTCGGCTCTGCAACCTTCCGAATCATCCCAAAGTGATCCAGGGGATCAAATTTTGCTCAAAAATTCAAAGTGTTTGAAATTGCTTCAAATCGAACAAGAGTGTAGGCCTCATCGTTACAAACCTAACACAATTCATTTGGGTTCAAACGGATGTCAGGAGCGAGAGATATCGAGTTTTGTTCAAATTTACAAATAGGCAAAAAAAAGGGGTGTTGGCTGTATAGTCTGTACAGTCCGTACGGACGTTGACGAGGCAGGTCGTACAACACGTGGTAGGCTGTACGACACATGACAGGCAGCTATTGAGATAGTTGGCATGTGACATGGCTTGTTAACAATGAACGGGATGGCGACACGTGGCCCAATCAATGGCCGCCATGTGTCACATGTTTATTGGATTAAAATCTTTGCACTTGGCAGGAGTCGACCCCGTGACCTCCGGGTAGGGTAAAGCCTTGGGAAAGGCCGCCCAACTGGATCGCTCGCATATGTTACTTAACATATATATGTGTTGTAATATATTTGAATTTGCAAATATGTGAATTGGGGCGTGAACAGTGCCGGGGCTAAGCCTCGACCCACGGTTATATATATGTTGCATACAACTAGTGCTATGGGTGGTTAAACCCACCGTAATATATATATGTGTGTTGTAACTGTTTTGATATGCACGCGGTTTGACATATAACATGTGACCAATGTATATGTGCGTGGTTTAAACCTACGGTTTTGTATACGGTTTGAACTTTAGCCCTGTTGTGTATTGCACGCGGTCATGTGGTGACCATGTGCCCACGGGCCTTGGTAGTTAAAGGTCGGCACGTAACTATTCGATAGTTTGTATCGGTTGTGCAGTTGCACCCAGTGCCAAGTTTTTACGTTTAAAAATGCGTGTGGGCTAGGTTGAACCAATAAGGGTGCGTTTTGTAGATGCAGAGACAACAAGTTTGAAGGGGGGACTTCCAGGAAGCCTATCTTCTTCAAGTTTTGGCCAAACGAGGTGCCAAAAAAGCCCAGCCAGGGGGTTTTGAACGTTCTGAAGCCATTGGAGCAATCTATTTGGCATTTTTAGCATTGTAAAGCACATTTTTTTAGCACTTTGAGAAAATAATACAAATGATCCATTGGAAGCTGGACCAGGAGATGTAGCCCAAGAGAGGGGTGAACTCCATTATCATTTGTTGTGTTTATGTGTTTTCTGTTCACTAATTTTGCTACTATTTATATGCATCTTGAATGAGTAAATCCTATTAAAGTTGTGTTGCAAAGTTGATCCATTTGCATTTTAACACATAAATTTTACTTGCAAATAATTTCAAGAATACAAGTCTTCTTCATTTTTAGATCAAGTTGGTATCAAAGCATAGGTTTTTGAAGACTTGATTATTTGCAAGTGTTTTGTTTTTGATGCTCACAAGGTTGAAACTCACAAGAGGAGAAGGTCAAATTGTAGAGACAAGTTCTCATCCTTCAAGGAGGAAGCATATATCATCACCGCAAGTTTCAAGGAGGTATTCACAAGTATGGCTCATGAAGAGAGTCGTGAACATGTTCTTGTAGAAGATGAAGATCTTAGAAAGGCTGTCATGGAAATGAGAGAGATGATGAATATCTTGATGGAAAGGAATACAAGGTTTCAAGGTGAAGGCTCCAACCCTTCAAAGCACAAGGGAGACAATGGTGATAAAACTGCAAATGGAAATGGAGGGAATGGTGCTTCTCCACCACCCTCTCCTCCATCTTCTTCTTCTTCTTCTTCTACCAATTCAAGACCTCTTCCAAACTCTCCAAAGGGTCATGGTAAAACTCCTTCACAAATTCCTTCGTTAAATCTTGATATTAAATTTGAATTGCCAATATACAATGGAGAAGTAAATGCTGAGAAATTAGATAATTGGATTCGTCAGATTGAGATGTATTGTGGGATACAAAAAATTCAAGATGATGAAACTAAGATTCAAATTGCTTCTTTAAGATTGGATAGTGTAGCACTCATTTGGTGGGAATCCAAGACTGAGGAGGACATGAAGAAACATGGTAAAATTTTAACCTCTTGGAATGATTTTATTGTTGCAATTAAAAAACAATTTTACCCATTGGCATATATGCAAAAGGCTACAATGGATTGGCAAAATTTTAGACAAGCTAAAGGACAGAATGTGTAAAGCTTTACTCAAGAATTTAGGAGAAGAGCTTTAGTTTTGGGAGTAGATTTGTCTTCTCAAGA
>ML858940.1:0-13128 GCA_009831015.1 Picea engelmannii | reverse complement strand
CATCTTCATATTAAATAATCTCTTCATTAGAAATACCTTATTCGACACCGAGGGTTTTTCATACAATTTGGCCAATGCGTCCATCAAACCCTTCGTTGTCTTTTCTTTCGAAATATTGAAAGCCACCGACTCTGCCAGGCTCATCCATATCGTTCCTAGAGCCTTTCTGTCAAGAATCTCCCATTCTTCATCCTTCATGGCCACCGGCTTCTTTGCTACTCTACTCAATGGTAGAAATAGATCCTTATGATATAAATAATCTTCTATCTGCATCTTCCATAACTGGTAGTTTTGGCCATTAAATTTCTCGACCCTAAACTTTCCATCTTCCGACATTGCTCCCACTCGAACCAGAAACCCTCTTTTCCTGCAAGTTACCTTATGTTCTGATACCAGTTGTTAGAAAAATAGGACCGCGGAGAAATAAAATAAAACAAATGCAGAAACAAAACACAAAAGACACACAATACAAGAGAGACACAGATTTACGTGGTTCACCCAGTGTGGGCTACGTCCACCAGAGAAACTGCCAGGTCCTTCCTTTATTATTATCCAGCAAATGAAGGGATACAACCTACAACAAAACCTGCTGTAACTTCCTCTTCTTTCTCTCACAGTCTCCTCTCTCAGAATACAATATTTACCACCATCCATAGCCGCGATACATTTCCCTCATAAAAGAGGGTTTCCTTCTAGGGAAAAAAACCCTAACATAATCTTTACCGTTAGATCTGCGACCTTATAATGAACGGTCCAGATTTACAATGAAATTACAATATACTTTTACAAGGAAATTTTTTCTTCAGGGGCTTCACCCCCAAACTCCCGCTAGGGGCTCGCTTGCCCCTAGACCCCCCAATCGGAGGGATAGGCCCCTCGGACCTCGCAGAGGGGGTACCCCCCCTCTGTACTCCCTTGTGTGGAAGAGTGTACATACTTCTCTGGTGTAAATACTTCATGGGGTATAAACACATATGAAAGTAAAAGACCTATAAATCAGGAAGATAATCAGGCTCCACAACCAACACAATATATTAGTGAAAACGAGTCTGACTGACCATTTCCCTATTCCATACTTAGCCACATTTTCGATTGTGAGTTCCCAAATAGGTGGGCTCAATATTTCCCTTCCATTTCTCCATGACCTGCAAACAACACCCGTAATTCCATAAATATACAAACCGGTCGTTAGACTGCACCATCATGCACTTTTCCCTTTTACGCCTTTTGTAGTCAAAATTTCCGAGACATACAATTTTACTGTCAGGCCGTCACCTCTCCTGAGATTTCCCTATAACCCTATTTTGAAACCCATTCGACTGCTTTACATACTTGGCCATTCCTTACTTGCTCTTCCTCGTCCCCATCACCTTCGTACTTGTTTATAATAAAAAAATTGTTTATAAAGACACACACACACACACACACACACATATATATTATAAAGACATATAATTTGACCGCTAGGCTCTCACCTCTCCTCAATATCCCTTGTAATCCTACTTTCAAGCCCGTCTGACCGTTGTTTATACTTATGTATATATAAAAGAGTATTATTTATAATAAAAAAAATTGTTTATAAAAACACACACACACATACACACACACACACACACACACACACACACACACACACATATATAAGGTCTTATTTCTAAGTATGCAATTAGAAAGATTTAATGCTAAACAAATATTTGAGGAGATCTCCCATTAATACACATTAAACCAAGATTTCCGGAGGGTTATATTATCCCTTCCGAGTGTTAATTTAAAACATCATGGAATGTTGTTCGTGGGTTGTCAGGTTAGCCAGTTCAAGAAATATTCAATCCTTAATTCTGAAAATGATTCCGACTGACTGTTTCCCTATTCCATACTTAGCCACTTTCCCATAATTCCACAAATATACAAACAGACCGTTGAACTGCCCCATCATGCCCTCTTTCGTTTTACGTGTTTTGCAGTCAAAAATTTTGAGACATAAAATTTTACCGTCGGACACTCACTTCTCCTTAGTATCCCCTATAGCCCGTCCGACCACTTTTCATACTTGGCCATTCCTTACTTTCTCTTCCCCATCTCTGTCACCTTCACACTTGTTTATAATAAAAAATTGTTTATAAACACACACACACACACACATAATGTCTTATTTTTGAATATGCAATTAGTAAGCTTTAATGCTAACAACTCATCATGCAGGAACCATATAGGTTTTCATTGATGAGAAAAAGGCCCAAGGATATCTCCCATTAATACACATTAAACCAAGATTTGTGATGGGTTATATTATCCCTTCCAAGTGTTAATTTCAAAATCATGGAATGTTGTTCGCACGTCGTCAGGTTGGCACATTCACGAAACCTCCAATCCTTAATTTATGTTCATCATACCCACCACCTTCACACTTCTAAGTATGGAATAAGTAATATTTACTGCTAACATCTCATCATGCAACACCCATAGATATTGTCATTAATGAACAAAAGGCTCGAGGAGATTTCTCACATAGAGGATTATATTATCCCCTCCAACTGTTCATTTCAACCATCGTTTGGAGCAAACAAACATTCTCATAAACTTATGGCACCAACTCAAAAACAGTTATGTGGAGATACAATGAACATATTCAGAAGTGAGGACCAGAAATTCCAATGGTCTAGGGCATATTCTTACCACTCATCCCCTTCCGTCTAGAACAAAATAATTTTGACCTCTGGGATTGCTTGTGCAGGCTGTGTCCCTGAAGTTTTTGACTGTAAGGAGCTGGTCTCTTGGTGTGCCGATAAATATATTTCAGGCCAAATATTTATTCCACTGTGGGACCACTCTTTTGTTTCTTTGTCACCTCAGGTCTTCCGCTAGATGTTAAGATTGTCAGATCCAACATTGACGTTCAAAGGAGAAGACTCCAAGAAGTTCCTAGGAAATCATAATAACGGGTTGGAACTCTTGCCCGAGTTCCTGGAAAACCCGATGGCAGTTCCTGAAGATATCACAAGCTTCCAGGTTAGTTCATTTAGAAATCCATTCCAGGAAATTGCCTGGCTATTTACAAGAATAATGGGACAAGAATCCACAACAACTATTTCCTGCATGGTTGTTTATATTTTGTATTTCACAGTCAAGGACCAAGCCATTTTTTTATTGGGGGAAGCTAATTTCCCATGAAATATGTTCCCAATTTTCAAGCTTCAAAAAGGAGAAGAAATTTTATATGTCATACTACTTGGTTTTTACGATAATTCATTGTTGTTAGTTTCCAAAACTACCTCTGTCCAAGAAGGTAAACTGAGAATTCGACCTAGTAGTCTTCTGGTACCAGGCCTTGTGGAAGAATAAGGCCTCCCACTGTTTTTATGAGGTTTTTAATGACTTTGTCTTTTTTTTCAAAGTTTTATTATTAGGAGAAGATGCTCCCCGCATATCTGACCAGGCAACCAAGTTTTTGGATAGGAAGGGGGCACTTGAACAAATGGATAATTATAGCGTGATAAGGATTTTTGGCTCCAAGGAAAAACTTGCTCTCCTTCCATGTCACATTACAGACAAAATGTTTGTTACAAAAATAGCAAGGAAATACAACTACTGGTTGCATATATTCCATGAGAAGAGAAAAAAACAGTTCATTCCTCTGCCTTGGAAAGTTGGGGACTTCGTGTTGAGGAACGCCAACAAAATTGACGAATTCGTAGCCGATTTCAACAACTTGAACCTAAGATATGTTGAAATCCTAAGAGGGTTCGACCATAATAATGTTTTTTAGAAAATTTACTTACACTTGGCCTTGACAATTTGTTTTTCCAGAAACACCTAAGTGAAAACAAAGACACTAGTGACAACACTCCTTCTTCTGATGTTGATGACCTAGACACACTGCAAAGCACCACTGAATTGTACAAGCAACATGGAAAAGGCCCCAGTGAGAAGAGTGTTCAATCAATTGATAAAACTCCCAAAAGTACGACATCTCGGAGCATCGCTCCAATGACCCACCACAACAAGAAAGAAACTAAGAATTCTTCAAACGGAGGAGGAGATAACAACCCTCTTCACCCTAAAATTGATAGTTCTCACAAGCTTTCTGTGGAGAAGAAGAGAAACAAAATTGTAGGGTAGGCAGAAGAGCTTGAAATTGAGAGTGAGAACATGGAACTTGAGACTGATCTTGATAACGTATGCCACAACCTTGATCATCCCGAAGACATGATCCAACATAGTCGTCCACTGGACACAACTAATACCAAATTTTTTGACGAAGATGAATCCTTCGTGTTCCAGAGCGTTGTTTTTGACAACGAGTCTAAAAAATTAATTATTGAAAAGAGAGATGTAAAAAATAAGAAAGGAAAATCTTGTTCATAGGTTAACCTTGCAAACATGCGGCCATCCCAAATCTATCGACTTCACATAGCAACCAGAGATGCTATTGATGATTCCATTGGAGGAATTGAGGCCGAAAATGCCAGACTAAAGGACCAAGTCAAGGAATTGGAGAAATCTTTGATTCCTATGCCATTGCTTGCCAGTCCTTTAGAAATAGCCATGCCTGCCACCACTATAGCCAAGTTAAAAGGTTCCTCCAACCTCCTCGCATCGTGTAGAGGATATGTGGAGAATAATATCAAGAAAATAATGGAACTGATTGCTGAGGTGTGGGAAACATCACAAAGCATGGCTTCCCTTGGAACGAGGGCACATACTTTGCTCGAACATTTACAGGCGGATTTAAAAAATGAAGAACGTTTATATTTAAACACAGTCATTCCTTTTGGCACCCATGTCAACAACATGAAAGAAACGAGAAGAACACAACAATATCTCCCCTCCAAAAACCATATCACTCAATTAAATGCATGCTGGAAAGAGAAAGTGAAGAGCCTGCATCTCATTGTCCAAGAAAAAATATTCACAAAGCTGACCAAAATAGACTTAGACGGAAGGACCAATGAGGTCCAAGACCCCAAGTTAATCGTCAACTCCTTGCCCTTAACTAAGCAACCCTTCTATAAAAAAGTGATATTTTTAAGGCGTTGTCTTTAGAAAATTTTTACAACATCCTTGAATATGGTGAAGATGATGTGGACAACTGGCTAGTCGACTATTCGGTACATAATGAATAAATTGATCAGTATCTGTGTAATATTTCTATCAATCTAAGGGAATTAGAAAAGGAACTTTTCAACATAAAAATCTGGAATGAGATCAATGTCACCCCCTTGAGAATCTACATTGAAGAATGGGTCGAAAGGGAATTGAGGCATGTCGTTGACGAAAGACAATAGGCAGTTGGCACAATTCCAGTAGCCGTCGACGACATCAGAAAACAAATAACAAAAGGGGTGATATGCACCATCACTGTAAGTCTATACTAATCACATTCTGCTTTGTTTATCAATCAAGTTATTCCACCTTTTTAAATAGAAATGTCTAACCAAAGACTGATACCTTTCAATTTCTTCTTTTCAGGTATTACACTCTACCGTCACCCACTTCTTCTTTCCACAGTCCTATTTCTTGTACATATTTCTCTTATGGTCTGCAGGAGCCCCAATACTAGTCTATATAACAAACACATTTAAATTTCCAGGAATATGTAACAGACAATATTATTTTTTGATATATTTCAAATAAAACTATTTTTTATCTCCTTTTATATTTATATGCTCATAAATTTGTATCTTCAACTATGTTGAATGTCAGGAAATTGTGTTTATTTAATTTGAATTATATTTTTCTCATGCACATCTTTTTCTCCTGCTATGCATATAACGTTTTTTGTCCTGGCACATATAGAGACATACATGTCAGATGGTCTAGGAAAGAACGGAAATTTTGAACATAGCAAAATGGATTATATAGTTTCAAAAATAAATGGGACTCTAGAGGCCACATGTCATTTATTGCATGGATACCACATGTGCTTCATGTTGCTTGCCACATATCCACTGTAGTTTCCATCTGCCTCAGCTACGCTTTCCACATCCCTGTGCATTTATTCTCAATTCAACCTGGCAGGGACTTTGCTGCCATGCCACACTTGTTATACTTGTTTTTAGTAGGTTATATTATAATTATTGTACTTGTCACTTACACTTTATATTGTAATTGGATCTTTTGACTTTTAATTAGTTGTTTTAATTTTTTTTTTCAATAAAATTTTTATAATTTTTTCTAAATATTTATATTAATTTGATTTTTTAAATATTAAAAATTGTTTTCCCATTTTTTACGTGGACTGCATGCATTTCTAGGAAGAAGAATTGCAAGACTAATGAGAGATGTGAAATTAAAATAACGAGATTACAAGCTCCTGACACACCGATTTCTTGATTTATTTTTTATATTAAATTATGATTGATTTCAAATTTAATGGTGAACTAATCACACCAAACTTTACACCAAACTTTATGATTATAGTTTATCAAACCAAACGGAAACATGGGAAACCAATTTTCTCTACAAATATGTAATACTTTTTCACTAATTAGCGACGTGAGATTAAAGTATAGTTGCAAATATGTAACACTTTTTCACTAATTAGCGACATGAAATTAAAGTAGAGTTGCAAATATGTAACACTTTTTCACTAATTAGTGACGTGAGATTAAAGTATAGTTTCTGAGACAGTTTTATTAAACAATATTTTTTTTTAAGAAACATTGCACACATATTACACACATTTCTAGGAAGTAGGATTGCAGGCCAATTGACAGTGAAATTAAAATATAAATATTCTTGAGACATGCCTATCTTTATTATACCTTCTAGTAGGCAGGTAATTTGCCAATAAGAGAAAAATGTAGCTCCTACTTCTTCTTGACTTCTTGAAATAATTTGTTTCCACTCATCAAAAAAATACTAGGTTCAGGTTCCTCTTTGGCTGCTTCATCTTTCAAGGGTAGCAATACATGATTCTTCCCATCCTTCTCCAAGGAGTAAGTGTTACTTTTTCCATCATGAATATATTTTATGTCATACTACCAAGGTCTTCCCAACAAGACATGACATACGTCCATAGGCATTATGTCACATAACACCACATCTTTGTAAGTACCAATATGAATATCCACCTCACATTGCTCATTCACCAAGAGATGATGTCCTTTTTGTAACCAGGACACTCTATAGGGAGTGGGATGTGACATATTTTTCAATCCCAGCTTCTCTACCATCTCCGTGGAGACCAATTTATCAGTACTTCCACTGTCAATTACTACTTTGCAACACTTCCCCTTAGATTTACACATAGTCCTGAACTAACTCTTCCTTTGTGCTGGTTCATGTACCTCCTTTTCTACCTTCACAAAACATCTTTTCATCATCAAAGACTCTCTTGCCTCAGGTGGCTCTTATCTTTCCAATGCTTTATCTGGTTCTTCTCTGGTTTCTGCAACATTAAAAGTCCTTTGGGTTGCTGGTTTTCCTTGGACAGTGCCAAGACATGTGTCCAATTTCACCACATGTGTAACATATAACTTCTCTACCTCTTCCTATTACTCTGCAACCAAATCTCCTCTTTGTGGTAATTGGCTTCTGGAAATATCTCCTTCACTTTTATGGGTTTGAGTCCTTCCTCTATTTGAAGATCCTCTTCCTAGACTTGTCACACCTTTTCCTCTAATTTTCAGACTCTACTTCCTTATCTGCTTCTCTTCTGCCTTTTGTGTTGCCTGGTAAGCATCCTCAACAATCCTAAGATTTAGCAAGATAATCACATCCTGTATATCATATCTCAACCCATTAATATCCCTGGCTACTCTCTCCACATCTCCCTCTATCTTCCCATCTCTTATACTTAACATGTATAACTCCTTTGTATACTCTTTGAATGTCATACTTTTCTGCCTTAGACTCTATAGTTGTATGAAGAGGGTTAATTGATAATCCTTGGGCATAAATTTACTTTTAATTTTTCTTACCATTTTATCCAAAATCTTAATTATGGATTTACCTTTTCTCTCTCTATGAGTTTGCAATTCATCCCACCAAATGGTTGCATGTCCCTTCAACCTGGTTGCTGCATATTTCACCTTCTTTCTATCCTCAACCTCCTCAAAGTCAAAGTATTTATTAATGGTGTTTATCCAATCCATGAGTTCTTCAACATTCAAATTCCTTTCATACATGGGAACCTCCACTTTAGGTCTGCCACCAACTTTAACCAACATTCTTAGCAATCTGTCTTCTTTTGTGACCTCTTCTTGTTCTTATTCATAGGTTTATCCTTCATTGATGTCACCAACATGATGGTATATTCTTTGGATAACCTCCATGGATTTCAATCTAGATTTAAGATGCCTCATTTTCTCCTACACGATTGTGTTTTCTGCTAGTCTTCCTCAACTTGCTCCAATAGGAACTCCTTCTCCTCTTCTTGGAGGCATTTCTTCAATTTATCAAAGAAAATTGATGCTCTAATACCACAATGATGCCCCGAGGGATAACCTAAGATCAACCAAGACAAGTTCCCAGTTGAATCTAGCCTAATCTTCTTCCTTGACAGAGTAAATTCGTACTATGTATGATAACACTATATTCAAAAGCGTCCAAGGATTGTTATTTTCATATGACCATGGACGTGATCTAACGCTAAGCCTGAATAAGTTCTTTTACCACTTTGATAAATCGACGGTCTTTGTTTTATTTAACTGTTGAGATGAATGAGTCTGGTACTTTCAGGGGCCAAAGACCTTTCACCCATCCGAAGGTAAGGGGGGGCCTAAATAATCATCTTCTCAACATGTGGAGACATGATCAATGACAATGATTATTTCCGGGGGGTCGCCTCTGGTTTAATTCTCTCACTCCTTCAACACCCAAATTGATCTATATCTGTTTATATCGTCCAAGATCAATGATGATCCAACTATATCTAGGCTTCATTGCCTTTTATCCATAATGCACCTCCATCAATCTGACGATTGGAATAACTCTGAAGGTTTATTCTTTCTTTCGATAAGACGATCTATGCTAGTCGATAAACCAAATGGACGATTGTGATTCTCTGTAATTTATGGTTACATGATACTATTGTAACTCTGATGCAAATCAACCAATAACAATAAACATTACAGACAGGATTTGGATCAATGATCTAACAATATAATTAGAGAGAAACAACCTATGTCTGCATTCGTTTAATTGGAAATTGCACACCTACAAAAAATAAGTTTTCTACACTTCAAGCACAAAATCCCACACTCAGGAAAATCCACTTCTTTTCATTCCAACCCAATCCAATCTGATCCAATCCACTCCAGTCCAATCAAACCTCTTACAATTGATAGAATATATGATAATTCATTCTGTACCAAAAACTAACAACTAATCCCTATAAATCTGTCAAAATCGCTAGAATCAATCTAATCTCTTAAATTAATAAAACAAATCACCACCTATGTAACTAATCAAGTCTTCTCGATGCATTCTAGAGGCCTTTGAACCAATTATTACAAATTCAAATAAAATTAAGAGGAACAACCCTCTTTGGTAAAATAATTTGACCCTTAGGTCCATGAATTAAAATTTTGAATCAGATACTCCTGCATCATTTTCTAAATAAGCGAGATTTCCGTGTCTCCTCTTAATTTATTTTCCATTTTCCCTGCAAAAACCACAACACCACCAACTTCAAAATTACTTATTATTCTTCCTCAAGTAAAAAGCATCAAGACATACCAAAATGTGGTCCCATAGAGAACCACAATAACTTTGGTATGCTAGAATGTTAATTATCGTAAGATTTAACAATTAGGTATTGTTTTCCTAGATTCGTCTTTCCTCGGACTTGTTGTCTCATCTCATTGTCTATATAGGATTAATATTAATATCTATATCTATATATTTTTTTGTTAATTGGTCCGGACCTTCTTGGCATCGGGATTAACCTTTGGCTTGAGAAACCGCGACTCAAGGGTATCTAAGCCATCAAAATCACCCGGGGATCGCACCCGGCCTGAGCCACACCAACCCTTAACATGGTTGGATTTTTTGTCCCCGCAGGTTTCGAACCGATGAATTTTCAACACAGAGTGGCTTAACAACACACTCTGTCATCGACTGTCCTACACCTCGGGGACTATTAATATCTATATTATTATTATTATTATTATTATTACTATACTAATATATAATAATATATATACATATTAATTTTTATAAATTGTTTTTGCATGTAAGTACTGCATTATTGCAAGTTTCAAAGTGTTTCATAATTATTTTAACTTTAAATTATATACATTGTTAAGTTAAAACATTTCTAAGAGGTGGGTATAAGCAACTTTGCTGCTAATTTAACTTGTTTCGGTTTCTACTTGTGTAGAATTCAGTCATCCTTCAATGCATTGGTCACTGAAATAATATTTTTTAAAACAATTAATCAAAAATACATTTAAGAAATGAAACATTGAGTGATATGTAAAGTGTCATTGAAAGTAAAAGGGGTGTTAAATCATAAATCAATTTTAGTCAAATAAATCATTATAAACTTTCCAAATGGGCAATTTCAAATAAATAAATCATTATAAACTTTCCAAAGGGGAAATGGAGGGTGGGGGTGGCACCCTCTCTCGTGCTGTTCAAAGGAGTGGATTAGACAGAACCCTCTCTTACTGTTCAAAGGAGTGGCTCAGACGGAATGGGGGTGGCACCCCCTCTCACTATTCAAAGGAGTGACTTAGCCACTCCTTTGAATGGTGTGAGGGGGGCCATAAATGCAAAATTTATGTGATGTTTGGATGAGGGCATCCTTTCCTCAAACATCACATATGTATATTTTTTTAAATTAAGATTTGTTAGATTTGATATGTTTGTTTTGGTGTTGTATGTATATGATTTGTTCTTATGGGTGCAAATGATCTCATTGTAGGGTGCAAAGTAGACATGGTAGCTGAGTTTGAGATGAAGGACATCAACATGATGCATTACATTCTTGGGTTTGGAGGCTTGGTAGAAACCAAGGGAGGATAATTATGTAGTTGAGATCCTCAAGAGGTTTTGGATGGAGGACTGCAAACCTATGGCCACACCCATGATCACTAATATGAAGAAGGAGACAACTTGACTCAAATTTGGTGCATCCCATGTTGAATAGGTAGTTGATAGGTTTCTAGATGTATTTGGTCAACATTAGACTAGATATATGTTTCGTTGTGAACACCTTGAGTCAATTCATAGTGGAATTGAGTATTGAACATTGGATAGTAGAAAAACATGTGCTTATATACTTGCGGAGCACCATGGAGTATGGTTTGAGATATCTTGGAGATGGTGAAGGGAAGTTGTAGGGGTATTCAGAATTAGATTGAAAGATAGTGCAATGGATAGGAAGATCACCTCAGGGTGTTTCTTTAGCTTGGGATTAGTGACAATACCCTGGTTCAACATGAAACAAACTTCCATGGAATTTATCTTAGCAATGGTAAAATACACGATAGCTAGTACTGCTAGTTGTGAGGCCATCTGACTTCACAAGTTACTTGTGGGATTGTTTTATTAAGAGATGGACCCCATAGTGATTCACTGTTAATAATAAAAGTTGTATCAAACTCTATTAAAATCTAGTGTTTCATGATAGGTCCAAGAACATAGATATCATATACCACTTCATATGAGACATGAATCAAAAGGGAGTAGTTAATATCCACTTTATTCCCATGGATCAACATATAGCTAAAATCTTGACTAATCCCTTAGCAAAAGGGGAGTTGAAGCATTAGGAGTGGCTTAGACGAAACCCTCTCTTACTATTCAAAGGAGTGGCTCAAACAGAATGGGGGTGGCACCCCCTCTCGCTATTTAAAGGAGTGACTTAGCCAGTCTTTTGAGTGGTGGGAGGGGGGCCATCAATGTGAAATGTATGTGATGCTTGGACAAGGGAATCATGTCCTCAAACATTGCATATATATATATTTTTAAATTAAGATTTGTTATATTTTATCTGTTTGTTTTGGTGTTGTATGTAGATGATTTGTTCTTATGGGTAAAAAAATCTCATTGTAGGGTGAAAAGTAGACATGGTAATTGAGTTTGAGATGAAGGACATCAACATGATGCATTACATTCTTGGGTTTGGAGGCTTGGAAAAAACCAAGGGAGCATAATTGTGTAGTTGATATCCTCAAGAGGTTTTGGATGGAGGACTGCAAACCTATGGCCACACCCATGATCAATAATATAAAGAAGGGGAAAATTTGACTCAAAATTGGTGGATCCCATGTTGATTAGGTAGTTGATAGGTTTCTATATGTATTTGGTCAACACTAGACTAGATATATGTTTTGTTGTGAACACCTTGAGTCAATTCATAGTGGAGTCGAGGCATGCAGATTGGATAGTAGAAAAACATGTTCTTAGATACTTGAGGAGAACAATGGAGTATGGTTTGAGATATCTTGGAGATGGTGAAGGGAAGCTGTAGGGGTATTCAGAATTAGATTGAAATATAGTGTAACGGATAGGAAGATCACCTTAGGGTGTTTCTTTAGATTGGGATTAGTGATGATACCCTGGTTCAACATGAAACACACTTCCATGACATTTATCTTAGCAGTGGTAAAATACACGATATCTAGTACTGCTAGTTGTGAGGCCATATGACTTCACAAGTTACTTGTGGGATTGTTTGATTAATAGATGGACCCCATAGTGATTCATTGCTATAATCAAAGTTTTATCAAACTCTATGAAAATCTAGTGTTTCATGATAGTTCCAAGCACTTAGATATCATAGATCACTTCATATGAGACATGAATCAAAAGGGATTAGTTAATATCCACTATATTCCCATAGATCAACATATAACTAAATTTTTTACCAAGCCCTTAGCAAAAGGGAAGTTTGAAGAATTAAGAGTTAGACTTGGATTTCCACAAATTCCTTCCTCATTAAGAGGGAGTGTTGAGAAATGTAGCTTGAAAAAGAACTTGTTGTACACGTTTGAGTGTGAACATGCAGGAATTTTTGTTAGACATTTCTTTAGTGACCACTTAGGGAAAGTGAGAAATAATTCCATCTTGTGATTTTACTTGAAAAATAAAAGAAAAAATTCAAATTCTTATATTTTGAAGTCAATTAGTCTTAGGAATCTAAATGAAACATTCTAGAAGTAATATAAAGTGGGAGTG
>WSFP011404091.1:0-25890 GCA_009831015.1 Picea engelmannii | reverse complement strand
CAGGCGCGGTGTACCACATTTAGAGCTCGAATCTACAACGAATCCAACATTGACACTTCGTTCGCCACTTCTGTGAAATCAAGCTGCCCAAGCGCTGGTGGCGACAACACCCTCTCGCCCTTAGATCTTGCCACCCCTACCACGTTTGATAACAAGTACTACACTGATTTGGGAAACCGAAAGGGACTTCTGCACTCCGATCAGCAACTGTTTAGCGGAGGGTCTACAAATTCTCAAGTTACTACCTACAGTGCTAATCAAAACACCTTCTTTACGGACTTTGCAGCAGCCATGGTGAAGATGGGGAATATTTCTCCTCTCACTGGTACGAGCGGACAAATTCGCAAAAACTGCAGGAAGGCCAATTAAGATTTAGGAACATTGTATCAGCTATTCTTTTCGGATTTTGTTTTACTTGTAACAAGTTGATTGGAGATCGGCCACCAAAAAAATTAATAGACCAAATTGTGAAGAGATTATGTTCATCAATTGAGAGAGCAGATGTGGGATCTGGCATGTGGAAATAAAATGTAATTTGGGATGTTGAAATGAAATGTAAATTCAGATTAAGTTTTCAAAACTATTGAAAATATCGTATAAAACCGGTAGCAGACTGAAGTGGAGGACGGATACGGATGTTTTATATGATTAGGAGCTACACTCACGTGCATGCATGGCCACAACTAAAGCTTATCCAAAATCTACCGTTCTCATAAGTCTGCCAATTCCAAAATCTACCGTTCTCATAAGTGTGCCACAACTAAAGCTTATCCATACTTACTATGTACTTACCACAAATGCAATTTTTGGTTTGGTTCACAAAGTTGGAGGTGCCCAGGCCATCCTTACCTGTATTGCAGATTCCATCCATAGAAACATGTAATGATCAAAGTCAACGGTAGGAATGGAGCACAGTCAACGGTATTTATCGACCAAAGTCAACTGTAGTTAATCAGTAGTTAATTATTGACTTTTCCATAACCATTGAATGAATGGACTGTATCGATAACCATTGAATGGACGGTATCGATTTAAATTTAGATACTTAAAGTATGATAAAAATTTCAAAACGAAATATCCCGTCATTGTTTAGACAACTCTGTTACCTAGAATATTCACGATTATCAAGAATCTTTATTTGACACTCAAATCGCCCAGTATCATGCAAAGTCAAATTTCATCCATGCTTGGATGATTAAATTCGCAAAGTCAAATTCCATCCCTCGTTGGAGGATTAAATTTCAGTGGGTTAATGATTTACGACCGTCATATTTAACAGTCAAATCGCCCAGAAACAGGCAAAGTCAAATTCCATCCTTTGATAGAGGATTTTAAAATTCAGCGGGTTAAGGATTTACCACCGTGTGTATAGATGCAACGTTACGGTTCACCATAATAAAAAAATTCAGTCCAAAAGAACTTTGCATAGTGCGGATGATAATTGTGTCAGCAACACCATAATTAAGTAATTCTATATCTGCTTTGCACAGTCCAGATGATAATTCTGTCAGCAACACAATAATTAAATATATTGACTTTCTTCTATTTCCCATCATAAAAAAAAAATTCCCATGTTTTGTGCTTTGATTCGTAAGTCAATTTTCCCGTCTGATGCATGTGAATCTACCGAATCAGCATTAAATAATTTAACGTCATCAAAAGCAACAGATCGGGATTATACGGAGGTCGGGCTGCTATCAAATCAGTTGTGTAAGTAACATGAAATTCAATAAAAATGGAACGAATTGCGCCTCATTCAACGTGTTTTTGGCGCTTCTTTCCTTCGAATTTGGAGATGGATTGACCTGTTATGAACTGGAAACCGTGTTGGATATGGAGAAGGCTAATTCTGGAGTAAACCTATCTGTTTTTCAGGTAAAAGAATAAGCATGAATTCGACAAAATTTTTAGAGATATTTTGAGTTTGATATGAATCAAAATTCTATGCATTTTCACAATCTTATTTCAGGGGTTTTACCCCATTTTAAATTAACCTAGATATTTAGAAAATCTATCACAATTTTGAATTAACCAAAATTTAAAACCACCAAATAAAAAAATTAACTCAAAAAAATTACTCCCGAGTTAACCCGCTACTTTGGATATTAATATTTTTTAACGAATTACTTTTCTATAAGGTTGCGACGCTGGGGCTAAAATTAATCGACAATAGTGATTTGTTTTCCACTGTGCTCATGGGATGCGGACCGCGACCACCAAGATCATAATGATCATTTGTTTTTCTGGCAAAGCTACCGTTACAATCCGACAATAGTGAGTGGGTTTCAAGGTTATCACGGAACGATTATTTGTGAAATATACTAGCACAACCACATAATTGTGGTTGATCAACGCGGAAAGGTTGATAAGATGAAAAGAATCCTTAAAAGAATATATTCAATTTTATTATTGATTAACAAATAAATGGTTGGGCTTCATTTATCTGGTGTTAATATTTTAATTTCTGTTAATCTCTTAGGTGGCAATTAGTTAGCTATCAAAGTAATTTTTAAATATGATTAGGTAAATGTAAAAAAGTAAACACATAAACTGATGTCTTTATAATAGCTAGGAAGTTAATGATTGAAATCACAGCCATTTATTTTGTGTGACTACTAAGAATATTCCAGTCATATTTAACCCTGTCCATAGAAAACTTATTAAGCACTAAACCCCTATTAAATCTGCCCATTATCCCCTATTAAATCTGCTCATTATCAATAGGTGTAAGCACGTAATTATAAAGATTATAAAACTTTTAAATTTTAAAAGCATGATAAATAAAATAACTTTTAAATAATTTCATATAAATATAATATTTCTTTTATTAGTATAAATAAAGTATATTTTCAAATTATATATTATTTTATTAAATAATATATTTTTCAAATTAAATATTATTTTATTTCAGATGGGGTGTCACTTAGAGGAGACTGGACACGCGGTGGAGAGCTTGGCAGGGCCTTAAATATAGGTCATCAGCTCCCATCTTCTCACCATTAAGATGGAGTAAGGCCGAACAACTAGACCCATGGGAAGAGGCCTCTCACGCGAGTGAGGAGGATGAACACACAGGGCATTAGGGGAATAGCCATTATGGCCAAGCATGTAACAATCACACCCTTGTTTATCAACAAGCCTGGACGAAAGATGATGCATTCTGAATTTGATAGGCCGAAGTCTGAGTTTTTGAGAGCAGGAGCACAGTTGGCCATTGGATTGATATTCTGGTCATAGCTCTACTCTTCCTCATGCCTAGGGAAAGAGGTCGACCTCGCAGAGGCGCAGCCTGGTATGCTTTCGCTGCCCGCTGAAAGAGGTAGCAGAATTTCAAAAGGACGTTGTCCATAGCTCGGACGCAGAGAGACCAAAAGCACAAAAGAGCTCGGATGCCTCCCATGGCCTATGTGGAGGAGGTCCACCCAGAAGAAACAGTCCAGAATCCTCCAGAGCACCTTCTCTTCACCGTTCCTAACAATTGGGATCCGCCCACCTGCTTTCCCGGTGACGCCACTCAAAGGGCCATAAGGACACAACATAGTGAAAAGAAAGACGACCAGGCGATATAATTCCCCATTTGCTATGTTGAGGAAGAACTCCTGAGAGAGGTGGATGCGACAGCGACCTCAACAACAAGTGAATTCTCCACGAAAGCGACTCACGAGGAAGCTCAAAGCGGATAACAAGATGCGTACGAGGTAGACAAGATGAAGGATAGCTGGATGAGGGAGGATGGCAGGGCCCCGACGCCATTCCTCCACCTAGATCACTTGGAGCTAGTTTTTGAAACACGAAGCCTGGTGGAAGACCAAATCCACCGTGGCCTCCAGATTCACTAGTGCCTAGACATGTTGTTCACCGCCTACTCCAACACGTCACCAAGACGACAGTGCCCAACGTGTTGATCCGGATTTATGTAGGAACACAATGAAATACATAAATACACATAAACATAGAGATGCAACGGAAATAAGACTTCATTTCATTAATAACAAATGACTGAAATATGCTTACAGACAGAATGGAAATAAACTAGCTAGGGCGCTGGTAGCTTATCTCTAAGAAGAGATGTGTCAGCTACTGGCCTTTGAACTGTGTTACAATGAGGCTCGAAGGCCTATTATTATTGAGAAACAATGGAAAACCCTAAACATCCAAAGACCTAATCCTGGGAGATGAAACGCTAAGACTATGGGCCCCGTTTGGGTAAGTTGGTACATCAACTTCCCGGGGATGTAACTTTGGCATACAATCTCCATTTGACGTGTTCCATACCTCGTTAGAAAGATCTATCCGAGGAATACTACTTTTGGGTGAGAAACATGATCTATGATTGATGTTGCTCCCCATTTTCCCAAAAAAACGTATTTGAAGGCCTCAAAACGGGTCCGGAAGTTCAAGACCCGAAAAACTGCTAAAAATAGTAAGCTGTGCGGAAACTGAAAAAATGAAAGAAGAAATGGTGGGGGTCCAAATGGAATAGGTGGGTGGCCAGCAATATCCACCTGGATCATTCCTCCCCCCTTAGGAAGCAATGGTCCCCATTGCGATGAGTCCCTCCATGAGATGAGAAAACTTCTGCTGAACTTGGTCCCTGGTGAGCCACTTGCCTTGGTGAAGGAGTTGGCATGCTTTGACAACTCGATATAGCGATATCCTTTGTTTTCGGGTGTGCTTGATCTGTGTATCCATGATCTGATCAGTTCTGGCTTGTTCCATGCAGTCTGGATTTAACTCTGTTGGTGTGAGTTGTTCTGCCATGTCGGATGTCTCTAGTAGAGGTGGAAAGTAGGGTTGAAGACGGTCCACATTGAACACTAGGTGCAGACCAAGGAATGGTGGAATGCTGAGCTCAAAGGTATTTCCCCCTACAGCCTTGGTGAGGGTGTACGGCCCAGAGAGGCACTCCTTTTGCAAATGCAACCACACTTTGTCACTGACCTGGAAGTTGTGTGGCACCCGATGTTGATCATGTCGTTGCTTGTACTTAGCATTGGCTCTGTCCAAGATGTCATGAACCTGTTGGCAGATGTGTTGAATGTGCTCAATGAAGTTGTTTTCCTTATCAGCCTCAGACTGAACATGAGATGAATCTTCTTGAGTAGCCACAAATGGCATGGTTATGTCAATGGGACATAGTGGCTGGAATCCCAAGCCCACTTGAAAGGGGATGTGGTTGGTTGAGCTATGGAGAGCCTGGTTGTAGCTGTGTTGTACATAGGGGAGGCTCTCATCCCATGTGCATGGATGCTTTGAATTGTACATGCGTAGAATGTGTACGATCATCCGGTTGACGACCTTTGTCTAACCATCAGTTTGTGGATGGAAAGATGTGGACTTGGTGAGCTTGGTGTCCAGCATCGACCATAGGCTGGACCAAAATGTACTGAGGAACCTACTGTCTTGATCTGAGATGATAGACTGTGGGATCCCAAAGTGTACCCACACTCGTTCAAAGAAGAGTTTAGCAGTGGCTTCTGCTGTGATATTCTTCTTGCAGGCCATCATAATGGACATCTTCGAGAATCGGTCAACAACCACAAAAACACAGTCATTGCCATGCTTAGTAGAAGGAAGGCCCGACATGTAATCCATAGAAATGGATTCCCAAGGTCAATGGGAGGTAGGAAGTGAAGTATAGAGGCCTTGCTTCTTGATGGTCAGTTTGGCAATGGTGCAAGCAGTGCAGGACTTGATGTACTTCCCGACATCTTGTCGAAGGTTCGGCCAATAGAAATACTTTTGCAGTACTACCACGGTTTTCTCGACCCCGAAATGCCCAACGACCCGACTGTAGTGCGCCTCCTAAATCATCTTGGCACGCTCGCTTGAAGGAACACAAAGGTGTCCCAGGTGACAAAGCAAGGCATCATGGAGGTGAAAATTGGGAACTTGCTTACCCTCCAAGAGTGTATTATATGTGTGGCCGAATTCTAGATCACTTGTGTAGAGAAGCAACCAATCAGAAGTCTCGTGCCCATAATAGTTGAGCACAGTGGTTAGTGCCACAATGGGTGGTCGATTGAGGCAGTCTGCAACATTATTGGTGCTTCCTTTTTTGTACTTAATGTTCAAATGAAACTGTTGCAGGTATGTGGACCACTTTCGATGGCGATCGTTCTGCAACTTCCCTTGTGTCTGTATGAACTGCAGGGGTCGGTGGTCTGTGTGGATGACTGTTTCCTTTCCCAAAATGTAATGCTTCCATTGTTGACAAGCCTGCACAATGGAATACATTTCTTTTTCATACGTGGGATACTTCTGGACTGTGTCGGAAAGTGTCTCACTATGATATGCCACTAGATGCCCATGTTGAGTAAGGACTTCCCCAATAGCATAGTCAGAGGCATCTGTCTCAATCTCAAATGGTTGTTGCAAGTCTGGTAATGTGAGCACTGGTGCAGTGCAGAGGCGATGCTTCAACTCCCCGAACGCCTTCTGTTGAGATTCAGACCAAAATAATTTTTCTTTAGCTCCTCCCTTGGTGACTTGACTCAAGGGCCAAGTGATATGAGAGAATCCCAACACAAACCTGTGGTAGAAATTGGCAAGACCTAAAAAGCTGTGGAGCTCTGTTAGGGTGGTTGGGGCTAGCCAATCCCGAATGACTTGGATCTTTGCTGGATCCACATGCACCCCCCGCTCATCAATAATGTATCCCAGATATTGAACCTGGGTTATGCCAAAAGTGCATTTTTCCAAATTGGCACACAACTTGTGTTGCCACAGTGTTTGGAGGACCTGTCGAATGTGGTGGAGGTGCTCTTCCCAAGTCTGGCTGAAGATCAGAATGTCATCCAAGTACACCACGAAAAATGAGTTGGTGAATGGCCACAGGATGTTGTCCATTAGCCTCATGAATGTTGCAGGGGCATTCGTCAACACGAAAGGCATGACCAACCATTCGAAAAGGCCCTCCTTGGATTTGAATGCAGTCTTCCACACATCAGAGGGTTCGATTGGTACCTGGTGATTCCCAGACTTCAAGTCGATCTTGCTGAAATATTTTGCCCCCTTGAGTTGGTCCAGAAGGTCATCAATCCGTGGGATCGGGTACCTATTCCGGACAATGATCTTGTTTAGTGCCCGATAGTCAATGCAGAGTCTCCAAGTCGCATCCTTCTTCTGCACCAACATGATCGGGCTCCCACAGGGCGATGAACTCGGATGAATGTGACCTTTCTGCAATAGCTCCTGAATCTGCCTCTTGATTTCGTCATTCTCCATGACAGAGCGCCGATAGATGGGTCCATTGGGTAGTGGCACACCTGGGTCAGATCGATGGGGTGCTTGACCTGACAATGTAGAGGCACCCCTGCGGGGGAGGTGAAGATGTCCTTGTACTCCTCCATGACCTTATCCATATGTTGTTTTCGTGTAGTGGGGCCTTGTCTGGAGGTCATGGCCACAGTCTTCCTCTTTCCCTAAGGGTGGATCATCAGGAAAACGAATTTCCTGGTTTTGGAAATGAGCTTACTGCATTGTTTTGCAGTAACCAAAGAGATGGTGGTAGGCGGTGCTATCTCCGATATCCTGTACAACTTATTTCCCAAAGTGATAATAACAGCACGAGGCGTGGACTCATACACATCATGTCGCTTCCACAAGTATGGTTGGCCTAATAATACATCATAAACATCAAGAGGAGCAATGTCACATAATACCTCATCCGTGAAGGGATTGATGTTGTAGGGAAGGTGACATTGTTGACTGACGCGGAGGTCCCATCCTTGGTGCAACCACCCAATGGTGTATGGTTGTGGGTGTGCTGTGGTCGGCAAGCCCAACCGCTTCACGACCTCTACCGAGATGAGGTTCTTCTGGCTCCCGCTGTCGACAATGAACTGCAATGGGGAACCCTTTACCCACATCTTGGAATGGAAGAGATGCTCCGCCTCCTCTAGATATTCTGGTTCCTCCTTCTGGATCTTTATGGTGGCAACGGTGGCATTGGGCTCCGCATCGATAATCTGCTTCCCCCTGTCATTCCCCTTGTCTGTTTCTGATTCAGAGTCAAAGCATGCATCTGATTCAGAAGCCTTCAACTCGGCTACCTGTGACTGCTGGGCCCGACACTCACTTGTGTTGTGAGTGGAGCTCTTATGGAACTCACACCACTTCCCCGTGTCCTTTTTTGGCTTCGTGGTGTTGTTCTTTGCTTGTGGCTTTGGCGGGTTGTCCTGGGCTGCCCCACCTTGGCTTGGTCCTTTGTTCTACGGTTTGGGGGTACCTTTCCCTTGCTTCTGATTTGCAGACCCAAAGTCGCGCTTCTTCTGTTTGAACTTTTGCTCAATCTTGGAAGCATATCGGTATGCAACACCAAGCGAGGAGATGTCGAGGAAATCCATTTCCTCTTGAATGTATCTGTGCAGACAACTGCGGTACTTTAAAACCAAATGTTTCTCTGAATCTTTGATACCCAACTTTGTGTGTAGGGTATGAAACAGATTCGTCATCTCATGCACATCTTGGTCCCTTTGTTGCTGTAGCGTAGTCCATTGTATGTATTTGTCCTCATAGCTCCCCACGGGATAATATTGTTCCTTGATGGCATCTCAAAAAGAATTCCAAGTGGGTGCAGCCGAGAACAGAGAGGGTTCTCCCTCGCCCTCTTGCTCCGAGTAGGTTTCCCACCAGTCCTTGACATGGGGGGCGGCTTTGAGGAGTGCGAAAATAATCTTTTCTCGGTCGGAAAAGTCATGAACTGAGAAATATCCTTCTAATATATTCAACCATCTATCTATGGCATCTGCATCTATTTGGCCCTCAAATATGGGAATGTCAAAGTTTACTTGTACTTTAAAAGGAGTGGCACCTCCAGAGTGGTTGTTGGATGTTGATGCGCCGCCAGTGGGAATCCGTTGAAGAATCTGGGCAAAGTTGTCCATCATCGCGTTCCTTTGTTTCTCGAGGGCCTCCTCGAGCAACATTTTGATAGGATCTCTTGCTCCCTCATCTTTCTTTTCTTCCCCCATGGGCAGTCGTCAGGGTTTGCGAGGCTAATCTTGCAAAGGTTCAACCAGATCGAGCCTCAACTTCTTATACCCGACCTCGTTGGGGACATGTAAAGAAGGATCGAGAATGAGCAGACTGCTCTGATACCACTGATCCGGATTTATGTAGGAACACAATGAAATATAGAAATACACATAAACACAGAGATGTAGTGGAAATAAGACTTCATTTCATTAATAACAAATGACTGAAATATGCTTGCAGACATAATGGAAATAAACTAGCTAGGGCGCTAGTAGCTTATCTCTGAGAAGAGATGTGTCGGCTACTGGCCTCTGAACTGTGTTACAATGAAGTTCGAAGGCCTATTATTATTGAGAAATAATGGAAAACCCTGAACATCCAAAGACCTAACCCTAGGAGATGAAACGCCAAGACTATGGGCCCCGTTTGGGTAAGTTGGTACATCAACTTCCCGGGGACGTAACTTTGGCATACAATCTCCGTTTGACGCGTTCCATACCTCGTTAGAAATATCTATCTGAGGACTACAACTTTTGGGTGAGCAACATGATTTATGATCCATGTTGCTCCCCGTTTTCCCAAAAAACGCCGTTTAAGGCCTCAAAACGGCTCTGGAAGTTGAGGACCTGAAAAACTGCTAAAAATAGTAAACTGTGTGGAAACTGAAAAACTGAAAGAAGCAATGGTGGGGGTCCAAGTGGAATAGGTGGGTGGACACCAATATCCACCTGGATCACGTGTGCACAACCCTTCGTGCTGCAAGCCAAAGATGGAACGAATGGCAGGGATACTGAACCCACTGGGTAATTACACTATTAATGATTCTAGTTAGTGGAATTGTTTTTTTACGAACCAATACTCTAGATCAACATAATGTTAGGAGTAAGGTGAAGAGACATGCTCAGAATAATGGCCTCCATATCTCCTGGTTTCCTTCGGGCAGGACATATGGCAGACATTTTTTTGAAACATACTGCATAGGAAGACAACTGTCTCGGTTTCCATTTTTCGGTGGGACGACTGGCATTCCCAAGTTTTTTGTAAGACTGCACAACTAATACACCATGATCTTCCCTTATATATATATATATATATATATATATATATATATATATATATATATATATATATTATTTTATTTAAAAGATACTTAATGAAATCGTTTTAAATAATAGTTGGGGTAGTGCAGTGGATAGTATAAGATCGGATGTGTAAGGTAGTAGATAGAATATAATACGCAGAAACTTGAACATTTAGTAGATATCAATGGAACAACAGATTATTGAGAAGAGTAATACCGAAAATAATATCTTTATTCAAAGAAAACAATGTTCACTTGTCTCTTCTAGGGGGCAACCTCCAAGGAGACCAGAACTCTATTACCATAATTCTCAAGACAAGCTTTCTCATGCCTCATACTCTTATTTATCTTAATTCTATATTCTAAAGAACATTTTATGGGAAGATCTTTTTCGAAGCTAAAACTTTTATTAGGTCTTCTTACATTGACTTGTCCACATTTATTAAATAGGTCTTACTAACTAATGTCGGCCTTTATTACATGGAAAATATATTTAGGCCTTATTAACTAATGTCATCATTTAATACATGGAAAATATATTATTCTATCTATATGAGAGGGATTAGGTCCCTAACATGCCCTCCCCCTTGAAAAAGAGTCTTGTCATCAAGGCTTAAGATGAGTAAATTGTTCCAGAATGGTACCTAGTGCCCAGGTGGCATTTTCAGGTGGAGTAACCTTCCAGTGAACCAAAGCTTCCTGGATGGTGTGTTGACGAAGACTATGCTCTTGCTGGTCCAATACGACATGTGGCTGCAACCAAATGGAACCTTCTTCATCCAACTTTGTTAGGTTGGTTTGGGTGTGGCATTTGGTGCCAATCACTTTCTTCAAGCATGACACATGAAAAAAAAGGCGTAGCTTGGAGTGATTGGGGAAATCTAATTGATACGCCACTGGCCCCATGCATTTGAGAATAGTATAAGGACCATAAAATTTTGGTGCAAGTTTTTGACATTGCTGGGATTTGAGTGAAGTATGCTTGTACGGTTGGACATAGAGAAACACCTGATCCTCTTCAACAAATTGACATTCAGAAAAACCATGATCTTCTTGTTGTTTCATGCAGTTTTGATCCATTACCAAATTTTCTTTAAGAGTACAGAGAATGGTCATGCAGACGGTAAGATTGTAGTCAACCTCCTGAACCTTGGACACACCCGACATGTATGGGAGAACTAATGGTGGTGTATGTTCGTAGACAGCTTCAAAAGGAGTTGTGCGAGTGGAAATATAGTAAGAGGTGTTGTACCACCATTCAGTTAGGGGCAACCATTGAACCCACTAATGTTGTCTGTCAGATGCAAAACAACTCAAATAGGTTTCCAACTACTTGTTGACTTCTTCCATTTGGCCATCACTCTAGGGATGATATGTTATATTGAGATGCAATTGAGTTCCCTGGAGCCTGAATAATTCTTGCTAGAAATTGATGGTAAAAGTGGGATCACGGTCATAAACAATAGAATGAGTCATTCCATGGAGTTTGAAGATATTATCCATAAACATTGGAGCCACTATGGATGTTAATAATAGGTGTTAAAGAGCATATAAATGAACATATTTGGAAAGATGATCCACTACCACCATGTTGACAAACTTACTGCCTGAGTTAGGTAAGCCAACAATGAAATCCATAGAAATATATGTCTAAATAATATGTGGAAATGGAATTGGTTAGAGTGTACCAAGAGGTTTGATAGTCTCTCCCTTATTGCGTTGAAATGTATCACATTCGGCCACAAAGGTGTCGATGTCCTATTTCATACCATCCCAGAAGAGAGATCGTTTGACTCGTTCATATGTTTTGGTAAAACATGAATGGCCCGCTATAGGTGAAGCATGAAACTCAGAGAGAACCTTAGATTTAAGGGCCGACTGTTTGCTTAAATACAAGCAACCTTTATAGTGAAACTCTTCATTGTGCTAAGAATACCTTGAAGCAACTTGGGGATCCTATTGAAGTTTTTGGATTAGGCTGGAAATTTTGGGGTATTGCAACCATTCTTTTCAAACAACCTGAAGCTAGTCGGTGATAATGAATGAAAGGGAAATGAAAGACCCTTCTTCTTCATATTTCCTAAAAAGAGCATCAACCGCCATATTTTCTTTGCCGTTCTTGTAAACAATATTATAATCATATCCAAATAGCTTGGTCACCCATTTTTGTTTCTCTAGGGATGAAATTATTTGTTCCAGGAAGTACGTGATGATTTGATGATCTGTTTTAATTTGGAAGCATTGTCCCAATAGATAAGGGCGTCAGAGATTCACTGCATGCAAAATAGCCAACATTTCATTTTCATAAATCAATTGGCCCAAATGTTGGTCGGACAACAGTTTGTTGGTGAAAGCCAAAGGTCGTCCATCTTGTATGAGGACTACCTCGATTCCTCTCCTTGATGCATCACATTCCAGAACAAAGATCTCGGTGAAGTTAGGTAGGGCCAGTACATAGATTCTTTTGAGGCTTGGAAGGAGTGGTCAACTGATGGAGTCCAACTAAAAGAATTATTTTTAAGAAGGGTATGGTTCCATGGGGTAAAAAAGAGTTAAAAATGATATGTATCACAACGATCAAGATGAAAAGGGGAATCTAATGAGATAGGTATCAAATATGGGTGCGGGAAGGACCGAGACTTTTTTTTGTGGATTTATACTCTGACTTGAATAATATTGTAGTGTTGAAATGCCCAAATGATTAATAGGAAAAAGTTTGTCGTAATATCAAAACCAAAATCAGGAGGCAAGGTTGCACAACCAAACTATCGTTTATGTTCCTTGTCTGGTATGTTCCCCTCGGGTTAGGGTTTGTAGGGTGCATATGGGTAAGTGTTTTCTCTGTTCTATAGCTCTCTGATAAACATGCAGGGTCGAATAGTAGTACTCGACCAAATATCTCAGGGAACCAACAAAGGAGGATCGACCGTACCCTTAGTCATACTACTTGATTACCTAGGTACTAGAGAGTATCTTCTCGAGTGTTGTTCTCAGTGGCATTATAGAAGTTAGTCGGCCAATCAATTGAAGTAGGGATAGTTTCAAGAGACCTAAGGGACTCCTTATATACCTGTTGGTACGTGGGAGTGATGGTCGTGTACAATGTTTTTCTGATGCGGTACCACTCGAGGGATACCAACAAGGGTTACAGAGGTTTCCAACAAGAGAGAAAATTTTGGTTTCTAGGAAACCCCGTGAAATCGTCTATATTTTCTGCATGTAGTCTTTTGCATTGCACTTTTACCCAGTGAATGACATATCTATGTGCTTCAAAGACACGGACAATGGATGTCTCTACCCTGAAAAAAAATTACCCACAATTCTTGCCAAGGAAAGTTCTTTGATACCACTTCTAAGGTACTAGATGTAATCAAATAATCAAAAACATGAATATTGAGCATATATCAATGGAACAACGAAATATTGAGAAGAGAAATAACATAAATAATATATTTATTCAAAGAAATCAGTGTTCATTTTCCTCTTCGAGAGGGCAACCTCCAATAGAGTAGCGTTCTATTGCAATAATTCTCAAGATAAGATTTATCATGCATCCTACTCTTATTTATACTAATTCTATTTTCTAAAGAACATTCTAGAGGAAGATATTTCTAGAAGCAAAAGCTTCTATTAGGTCTTCTTACATTTGTTTGTTCACATTTATTAAATAGACCTTACTAACTAATGTCGACCTTTATTACATGGAAAATATATTTAGGTCTTATTAACTAATGTCGACCTTCATTACATGGAAAATATATTAGTCTATCTATGTGAGGGGTTAGGTCCCTAGCAGGATGAGAGGAAGTTGTACACAATTGTACACATTTTAACTTATTATTCCTAATAGGGTGCATGGTTAAATGGAGGTTTTTCATCTATGTACAATTACACACCTTCAATCCCCATCCTTATATTTAACTTTAAATTGGACACATTGTAATTACACACGTATCCAAATAATATCCACCCTTCCATTTTCCTTCTTAAGGATTGGGAATGAAGTTGTGCACTTGATTGCATTCCCACCCCCATCCTCACCCTCCTAAGGGTGAAGGTGTATTGGGGTTTGAGGGCATGCACCCTTTGATGGTGGGGAAGGAAGGGGGTCAAGGTGATGATGTGCACGACATGGGAGAGGGTATGAAGGTAATGGTTTGCACAAGTAAACATTTTCATTGATTACCCATGGGAGGGTGGATGGTTGGGGTGGGGCATTGTGAAGAAAAAATGAGGAAGTGCATGTCTATGCAATTTAAGGGTAGAGTATGGGTGAAGGTGTGTGCATATCCTAATCCAATTTTTATTCCCTTTTAATGATAATAATAAAATAAAACTAATAACTTTACATTTTTAAAATATTTTTAATAATAAACAAGTAACATTAAATAAAATAATTATTTTAAAAATCTTTAAAACTAAAATCTAATTTAAAAAACACTTAACCTTCTAAACATCATCCCTTAATATAATCTTAAATGTAACTCTTAACACCAAAATATTGATCATTAATTCCTAATTATTAAATCTAAATCTTTGGATTCCAAACTTTTAACTCCTAATCTTTAGCTTTACAAAACATAAAATATATTCTTTAAACTTTAATTTTTAATAAATAATTCTCACTCTAATGTTTAGACTATAATAAATAACGTGGATTAATCCAACCATCTTTTAACCCCTAACATTAAAAGTGTAGTACTTCATCTTAGTTATTAATTTTTAACTCTTATTAATGATAATGTCATATCCTTTTGCCACAATTTATAATCTTTAACATTTACCTTCTAATTTTAGTTTTTAAATATAAACTATATTCCTTAATTATTATTTTTTTTAAACTGAAATAGAATTTGTATTATAATAAAAATAGTTTGTTGGCGAGGCTTACCAATAAGTTAAATGGTATTGGTTCATAAAAATCTCAATATACTTGGGTATTTTGCATAATTCCTTCCTCCCTTCATACTATCATTATAAGATTTTATGATTTTTCTTCGGATACTTATGCCAATTTCTTAAGTACATGGATACATTTTAACAAATTGATTATAATGATAAACTGATTACAATGATAAATACAAGAGTAGAGCATTTTTATTTCATGCTTTCTCTAACCCCTTTTTAATTGGGAAAACTAATAGTTTTTTAATGTCCCAATTAAACATTCATTTATGATTCATAAGCATTTTGGTCTCGATTAGTTTTCCTTCCCCTTGTAATAGGAGGGGAGGGATTTGAGGATTTTTTTCAGGGTTTCAACAAAAAGAAGAATTTAGCATGCACTTCAGGGTCCACTTCATATTTCTCGTTATCTTATTATTCCTTTGATTCCTCTAATTACTCTTATTTTGCCTCTAACTCCTGTGCATTTTCATCATCTTCCTTTTATGCTCCTTCCTTCTCTTCTTCTTGGGAAATAGACTTTGGATCCTTAGGGGATATATTTGGATTGTTTTTAGGTTGAGTTGTTCTTGCCTATTCCTCTTCAACCTCTTTTTCCATATTTTCTAGATTTAAACTATTTCCTCGAAGTTCCCAAGAATTGTAAACCTATTGTTTCTTGATGAAGGTGAACTCTCTTGTGATGAATTTGGATGAGAAAACCTCTTTCACTGAAAATTATTCACCTACTTGGAAGCATCTTAAACTCAGATTCCTTCCTTGGCTGCAACTTTGGAGGACGTTGCTCTTCTTGGTTTTTTAGATAATTTTTGACAAAAACATATGTGAGCATGACAGACCATGCACTTGAATGTAATTTCTCATAGTCTATCACTTGATGGTGGCTCCACCCATCTAGGTTGATTTGCAAAGCTTATGAGATCCCCTTATCCAAATCCACTGCATGCATATTCTTGCACAAGAGAATAAATTCCCTTTGAATTCTTCTATATCTAAATAGTGACCAATCTTATTCCCATTCTCTTTTAAGGAGGCATCATTCTAAAAAATCAATAGGAGGTAATGTGACCCACACTGTGGTTGAAGTGATCTCCTATTCAAGTTTAAAGTCGAGGTTCCAAGACAAACCTGAAAATCACATCTCTATTTGAATCCTTATTTTAAAAAAGAGCATAATAACCATGACCTTAGGAGATTGAGATTATCTATCCTTTTAGATTGGAGGACCAATGATGTGCCACCCATTCTTAAACAACTTTTGCGAACTTTTCGATTGGACGAGAGGCCTATAAATTTTCGTAAGGTAAATGTTGCATTTACCCTAACCCCTTTCTCACAAATAAACCCCGTTGCTCACAAATGATTGTAACTTTGAAACAAACAAAGACTTGGATTTGGATGGTAGCTGTCCAATTTTTAAGCAACACGAGGAATGACAAATTCGAACAAGAAACTTGAAGAAACATAAACAAAAACATTTTGGAAGTCTCGGAATTCAGACATCCTCAAGAGAACCGGCGTGGCCTTACGCTGTTATTTTTACACCCGATCCATATGGGTTAGGGTGCATTCGAGATTTCAAGGACCGATGGTGTGATGGATATGCCTCTAACGTGTGGTCAAGGAACGACACCTCGACGACAGGCCTCTTTCATGGACTCACACCTCGTGAGCTTTCTACGGCAAAATCAGCGGCTTTATCAAAGTGAACGAAGGTAATGCCAATAAGTATATGCGAAACGAGGGTATTCTCAACGGTTTTTAAAAACCACAAAACGAAAAAAGACCTAGATCTATGTGGGCTCAAATTTAAATTTCCCAAACATGATTCTAGAATATTCGAGCAATAATATTTCTAGTCCTCCGGCAACGAGTGAGGGTTTTTAACGCTTTTGCAGCGAATGGAGTTTAAAACTTTGTTCTTGGAATATTGAATTGCAAACGTTGCTTGTGAACAAATGGGCCAGTGTAAGACTTCACTAGAAATAAAGAATTTTCAATATTATATTTATAGGAATAAGTTTTAATTGCTAATTTTCTATTAGATATGTTTTATTTATGTTTATGGGTGAGTGTACAAAGTTGGTAATTCTTTTAGTTGCAATCCAATATTTAAAAAACAACTCATATTATGTAAATTTATAAAGCCCATGTATTTACAAAATCTAGGTTCAAGAAGGTTAGGTCACTTAACACAGAAACTAGGTCAAAATAATACATATGTGTTTTACTTCACCAAAATGCATATGATTTTTTCTTAAATAAAATTACTTTTACTTCACCGTAACTTGTATGCATTTTTCTTACATAAGAAAAAAACTTCTTCCATAACATGCATGCATTCTTGGCATATATAAATGTAGACACGTTCACGTTATTAATAACTTGAAATGACATATTGAAAGAGTGCTAGATATTTTTGATGTGTTGAAATGAGATTTTGGTGTGGTGTTGTTGGCATAGGGCTATGTTGAGAGAAGAGTCAATTTTGGACCAGAGGCTGAGAACAACGCAGTAAATGAGGCAAATCAAACCAAGAAGGAGAGTGCGCCATATTTTGAGGAAAAGAAACGTGTGTGGCAGGATTTGCGAAAATCCAATGCAAACGTGGACAAGCTTAACCATGTTAGGGTTAGGGTTTTGGAATGTAATGTAAAGGTTTTTAACCCAATTTTGTAGTATAAATAGAAGAAATAGAAAGTAGGTTAAGGCATCTATATCTGAAGCGATAACCTTATCATATCTTTAGTATCTTTTGGAGTTCTTGTGGAGTTTTGAGTCTATATTTTGTTGAGAGCTATGGAGCTCAGATGGAGTTGATGTAACCGAGGGTCAGGTCGCAAGCTATGGATATTGGTGTGACTCTGCTCCGCCTCAATATTCTCTATTATCTTATGATGTAATGTGTGCACTGCCCTTTTGATGAAGAAGAAGAAATAAAATAAGATCTTTGTGGATGTAGCCCCATAGGGGGTGAACCACGGTAAAACCATGTGTACAATGTGTCTGAATGTCTTTACTATTTGCGTATTTATGATTCAATGGTTAGATACATGAATGAATGGTTTTACTTATAGCACACACTAGATATTCATAATAAATGCTATGAATGAATGAATCTAATGAATACTATAATAAAATACATGGTTAAGTAGAAATAGAAGTAGGAAGAACAACCCCAATCCCTTCCATGACTGCAGACACATGCGTCCTGCAGTCACCCATAAACCATCTCGGGTGAGACTGCGTTGTGCACTGTGTGTGTGGTGTAGCCTTCTGGTTTACCAAAAGGGCTGATGATGATAAGGGTTTTGTTTAAGAACTAAGGTAGAACCCGGGTTAGCACATAAGTCCAACAAATGGTTATGTTTCCGGATAGAACTAAAAAGGAGACCCAAGAAGGGGTTTGGTGAATAAGATGTAGTGGTAGAAAGGGATGTCCATGCCATGGAATCCTATGAAGGAAGAGATTGAAAGATGGGAGAAAAAGAAGTTGGAGTTCGCATAGAAAGATAATAAGGGTTCTAGATATACATCGCGCTAGTACCTACAAAGGTATGTGTTTACTGATTTACCTGAGGCATATTTATGTTTCTTTCCAGAGTTATTACATGAGTGGATATTGAGGTTGAAAGATACCCATCCAACTAATCGGATTAGACCAGTAGTGTGGATTGTTGAAAATATCGCGTGGTTGGAAAGAGTTAATAACAAATTCACACGCGCAGTAGATTTTTGGCTGGATAACATTACTGCGAGGTTTATCACTAAGTTTGCAGTAGATACAACAAATTCATATATTGTTGCAGAGAAGGATTTCTTGAAGGGCCCTAGAGGGAGGTACATCAAGTCACTCTACACATCGATCAAGATCTTATTACATGACAAAAGTGTGATGACCATGGAATCATACAACTAGGTCACTCTATGCACATGGGGGAGTTGGGGGAAGCACTAAAGAGGATGTGATAAATGGAGAAGGTTCTAAAGAGTAGCCAAAATAAGAAGGAAATGGACCCCATCACGATGGATGATGAACATATTAGGGAAATCATAAGGACTGCGGGTGTGAGGCACATCGAACGACCCTACTAGTATAATATGAATAATAAGAAGATGGTAGTAGTCAAGTGAGAGTGCTTGGACAACGACAAGGAAGAGGTAGAGGATCTCCATGCCACGGGGCAGATTGAGGATATCTTGCGCGCCACATATGAGAGGAAAACTAGAGGTCTCGGGCTCGACGCAGAAGAAGGATCTCCATTCAAGATTTGAATTAGTGTGGAACCCACAACCCCATGTGTGACTAACACAACTAAAGAAGAAAAACAAGTTAACCAACAAATGATTATTGGTAGAAGCATGTTTTCAAGACGTGGGTCCAGTAATAGAATTGCAATTTGAACAAGTAACAATCAAGTATCTACACTGCGCGGAGGTGGTAGTTCAACAAATTTCACAGTGGCAGGATAATATCCAACTATCATGTTAATAGAGTTCTGAGGGGATGGGTTAGATGATCCAGAAAAAACATTTGTTCATCTATGAGAAGATATGGGCAAAAAAGAAGATTACATACGAGTACACAAAGATTGCACAGTTGGAAATTACTTTTAGAGACTGTGCATTAGATTGGTACATAGATCTCTCAAAAAATAACCCAATAGGAACATTGACAATTGTAGCAGATGTGAAGAGGTAGATAATAAATTAATTTCAGAAGCCAAGTTCTGAAGACCATTTTATGAATGAAATGATAGAGATCAAGCAAAAACTAGGAGAATTGGTTTGGGAATTGGACCAGAAGTTCAAGAGGTTAAAAGGTAAGTTAAATTAAACCATTATCGATACACAACATAGACATTTGTTTGTTAATTCTTTGTTTCCACACTTGAATTATACTTTGAGACAACAAAAAATCCAAAGTCAGGGTGAGCCCTTGACGACAACTTCATAGCTAGAGAAAAACCAATACAAGCGTATAGATCCAGCTTTGGAAGAGTTGAAGCAAGATCTGAAGAGCTTAACATTCCAGTTAAATCAGAACAAAGGAAAGAAGAAAGTAGAAGATGTCTGGTGTACAATGTGCAAGACATAAGGTCATAAAAATAATGAGTGTCCATTATTTTCGCAGTATATTGGTGTAGGTATGTCAAACCCTTTAGCTTCAAGAGGACCATGGTGTGAGATTTTCAAAACACATGGGCATGATCCCTATGACTGCCCCCTACTGCAGAAGTAATAAACATTATCAAAGAGTATATTTTGTGACTTTTGTAAGTTGATTGGACATGAAGAAAAGGACTATAGAACCTTAGAGATGATGAAATAAAGGATTGCATATACATACCGGGTGCAGGATGAACTAGTAACAGGACAACTTGCACAGTAGCCTCAGTACAATCTTGCGCAACAAATTGAAACACAACCACAGTATAATGTGCAACAGTTTCAAGGGAAACACCAATATAATCCTACACAATAGTGTGCAACACCACAACAATACAATAACCCGCAGTTGTAGTATAATAAGGGACCTCATTATAACACATCGCGTAGAGATAATCATGGAAACAAAGGAGGTTTCAAAGGAGGAGGTTGTGGAGGAAGAGGCTTTAGAGGTGGTCGAGGACCAATAGTGTGTCATAACTATCAGAAACCAGGGCACTATGCAAGAGACTTCCAACGACCACCTGCGACATGTATGTATTGTCACATAGCATACCATGAAACAAAAGATCGTCCAACACTATTGATAAAGATACAGGAAAAGAGAAACCAGACTAATCAGAACATGCAATGGATCAGGGTGGAAATTAGAGAAGAGGACGGGAAGAATATTAACATAGTCATGAGAGGTGGAGCTAAGACAGGAGAATATGCAGCCAAGAAGGATCAGGACTAGTACCAGTAGGTTAGGAATAATACAACTCCTGAATAGAAGTTTGATGGACGCAAAGAGAAAGAGATATTCAAAGAAGCTAGACAAGTGATCTTGAAGGAAAATATTGCATCCACTTTAGGACTGAAGCCAATATATGAGATATCATTCTATGACATGATTTCATTATTTGTTCAGACCAATAAATAGACGTCTTCAGAGCAAGTAAGTAACTTAAGAAACTTTTTGGGAGCTTGTGTCAAATTGTTGAGTGATAAAAATTCTCACAAGTACTGCAGAACTTATTAGAAAAGTGTAATACTAGGAAAGAAGGGGTAAGAAGAGTAAATCAAGTCCGTAAGAAAAGAAGAACTAATAGGGAATTCAGATTGAATGCTAACATATAAGATTTCAATATGGGGGATATTATATTAGACTTAGGATTTGAAGTCAATGTTCTGCTAAAGAAGACTTGGGAAGCTATGGGAGAACCACAATTGGGGTATTCACCTATTCAGTTGAAGTTTTCAAATCAACATAGAGTGGTATCAATTGGGAGGTTGAAGGGGATTTCGGTAAATTTGGATGGTGTACACACCATGGATTATTTTGAGGTCATTGACATAGTGGACAATACTTCTCCATATCCAACACTGTTGGGTCTGGATTGGGCCTTTGATAACCATGCTATTATCAATTTTAATACAAGGAAGATGATATTTGAGTATGGAGAATACAGATTTATTGCGCCATTGGATCCCTCAGAAAGAGGTGGGTATGTGGAACCTACAACATATAATATTCTTATAGAAGATGTGAATCAACTATACATAACTACCGCACACAAAGAGGATTATATCAACCCAACTATAGATGGCATGCTCAGTTGGAAGAGTATTAGTTCTTGTGCTTCAGACTTTGACACATGAATGGAGAATTGGCAGCAATGATTACATGAATTATCTATCAGGAGATGTGCCAGAATGACGCAGACACTGAGATGGGTTGGTACCTAGGTAAGAGAACCTCCTAGTTTTTATGGCTTAAATGATCTAGAATAATTTTTAATGAATTATGAGGCAGAGGTTATGGAAAATCAGATATTACCAAAATTAGATATTTCTTTAAAAGCTACACCTGCAATATGGTGGGGTAAACAAGTCAAATATCAACAATTGGCTTCAATGAAAAAGGTTACTGTGCATAAGATTCGGTGCAAAACAAGAGCATAGATATGAGGAGAAATATGAGGGATTTGGACAACCTAAAGAACATGTAGAAAAGTGCATGGTTCAATGGATATTAGTACCACGAGAAGACTGGACACACCATTTGATTCACACACTAGAAGGCATTGCAAAGAATTGCAGAATAGGAACAACACAAAGAAACTGCTAATTGGGAATAGATGCAACATAACTTTGTAGTTACATTTTCCTTTGAGCATGACAATCCATAGATTGATATAGAACTGAAAGTGGTAAGAGATAAGATATTTGAAGAACTAGAGTTTGAAATAGTCCCAACATATCAGAAGAAGGATAAAAAAGTAATTAAACAATTGCTACACTATTATCACGTCACATAAGTAGAAGAACCAACATAAGATAATCCACGCAATATCCAGATCCCAGAAGTGGAAGGTGAAAGGGAAGTATAAGGTCCCAAACTTGATTCAAAATATTATGCTGCACCATTAAAGATCAAGAAGGTCAATATTGGCATTGCAAAAAACCCAAAGATGGAAAGTATTGGAGATTATTGGGATAATCAGACAGTAGAAAGGATCACAGAAGGGATCAATATTTGTGTAGATTTGAGAAAATTAAATGATGCTTGCCAACATGATCCTTTACATACCTCATTTATAGATGAAGTTTTGGAGAATGTAGGGGGTCAAGAAGCTTATTTGTTTACAGATATATTTTCAGGTTATCATCAGATTAGGATCGTGCCAAAAGATAGACATAAGACAACATTTACTAAAGAGTGGGGCTCATTTCAGTATACAGTTATGCCATTCGGATTGAAGAATGCATCGACCATTTTTTCGAGGGTATTAGTAGAAACTTTTAAGGACTTTATTCATAAGTTTTTAGAGGTTTACTTGGATGATTGGACAATGTTCAGTCTGTTCAAATACCATGTTGAAGTATTGAGGATGATGTTGGATGGATGTAGAAAATGTCATCTATCATTGAACATTAAGAAATGTATTTTCAATGCACCTTTTGAGATGTTTTTAGGATATGTGGTGTGTAAACATGGTCTGCTGGTTGATCCTACTAAAATGGTTGTCATAGTTAACTTACCACCACCAAATTCAGTGCGCTAGTTGAAAAGTACATTGGGCCATACACAATATTATAGGAAGTTTATAAGAGGATATGCTCATGTTACCACGCCAATGAAGAAGCTATTGAAGAAGGATACTAATTACTAGTGGAATGATGAATTCGATAAGAGTTTTGACATTTTAAAGAAAAAAATGGTTACTGCACAAATTATGGTTTTCCCAGATTGGTTAAAGGAATTTCATGTGCATGTGGATGAATTTACAATTTCATTAGGAAAAGTATTAACCCAACCAGGAAAAGGTGATATAGATCACCCTATTTTTTTTGCAAGAAGAAAGTTGTCAGATTCAGAGAAGAACTACAATACTACAGAAAGAGAAGGTCTAGCTATGGTGTATGCTTTGCAGAAATAAATACATTACTTGTTGGGACAACACTTTAATATGTTTACATATCATTCAACTCTGAGATACTTAGTTAATAATCCATTGTTAGGGGGAAGGATATGCAGATGGATATTATTATTTCAGGAATTTGACTTTGAATTTTTGGTAGAGCCTGGAAGATTGAACGTAGGACCAAATCACTTATCCAGAATAATGAATGGAGAAGAGACCAATAAATTGGAAGACACATTTTTTGATGAAATTTTGTTTTCAGTATAGATTGCAGATGAATATTTTTTTGACATTATTGAGTTTTTTATTACAGGCTTTGCACCAAGAGAATTTACTACTGCACATAAGAAAATTTTGATGGTTAGAGCTGCAGATTATCAGTTGATTGCAGGTCATTTATACAAACTTGGAGCAGATAGCATCTTGATGAGATGTGTTATGGATCATGAAAGACCCATTATTTTGGAAGAGGTGCATGAAGGGATTGCAGGAGGGAACTAAGCAGGGAAATATACCGCGTAGAAGGTATTACATGCAGGATTATGGTGGCCAAAAATGCACAAGGATTTCAAAGGAATATTGTTAGAAGTGTGATGTTTGTCAAAGAGTTGGGAATCCATTAAGGATGGATGAGATGCCATTGAGACCTCAGGTTACTTTACAAGTGTTCGATAAATGGGAAATAGATTTTGTAGGTCCAATTAATCCACCAACAAGAAGATCAGGAGCTAGATATATTATTATAGTGACAAAATACTTGACCAGATTGGCTGACGCAACACAAGTGAAGGGTTACATTGCAGAGACTACAACATGATTTTTATTTGAGAATGTAGTGACAAGGTTTGGATGTCCAAGAATATTGATGAGTGATCAAGGGACTCACTTCATCAACAATACAATTGAGGAAATGCTTGAAGAGTTTAAGATATACCACCAGAAGAGTACTCTTTACTACCCTCAAGCTAATGGGATAGTGGAAGCCTTCAACAAGATTCTGGAGAATGCCTTGACAAAGATTTGTAATGTAAACATAGATGATTGGGATTTGATAATACCAATAGTACTTTGGGCTTATAGGACTACCTGTAAGAAGCTAACAAGGAAGACACCCTTTAGGATGGTGTATGAACAAGAAACAATAGTTCCCTTAGATTATTTGATACCAAGTATGCGCATAGAAAAAATCAGATATATGATAGAAAGAGGCACAATGCAAGAAATATTGGTGTAATTGATGGAATTGGAAGAGGATAGAATAATAGCAAGATTTCATTAGGAGGTACAGAAAGCAAAAGATAAGGCATGGAATGGCAGACATATCAAGAAAAATAATTTTAAGGAAGGATATATGGTTCTCCTCTATGACAATAAATATTTGTAGGACCCAAGGAAACTCAGAATGCATTGGCTAGGGCCATATCAGATAAAATATGTCACAAATGGAGGTGTTGTACAACTGCAAGAGTTAGTAGGCAAGGAAGTCCAAGGAATGGTGATTGGAAGTCAACTGAAAATGTATTATAGGGACATTCGACCCACCAAAACTCAGTAGTGTAGTGCAGAAAGTAGACTTGTACATATTGTAAATAGTAGGTTTTAAAAGAAGAAAAAGAAGATAAAAACAAAAAAATGAAGGAAAAGCCAAAAAATAAGTAATTAGGAGGAATACGTGATAGACAAATAATTAAGGACAATAGTACACAACAAACATGAAGACATGGCGACGATAAATAAAGATAATGCACGAGGGAAGTACCCCTATGCCAGAAAGGTAACACAGTATCATATTACAACACACCAGAAAAGCGAAATAGTTGGGAAATGAAAAACAACTCACCGAAAAAACGAGGCGCAAAAAATACAAAGCATGCAAAGTAAGTTTGGAAAATTTATGACAATTAATGAGATGTGATCGAGAATCCTAGGAGCATTAATCACAACACTTTACAAACTGAATTAGGGTTTGAAAAGATTCATTACAAACTAGAGAAAAATAAGATCTAGGCAGCAAGAAGTGAAGAACAACCAGAAGATTAGCAGACGAACAGAGAGATCCCCGACGCAAACCCACCTAGATTACATCACGATGGAACCACCAAAATTAGGAGCACTGAGACATATGACAAGAAGAAGCCACAGGAACAATCGATCATCACTAGAGCCAACAATAGCAGCTGAAAAGCCTGTAGAAATGGAAGGAGTGGTGTGTTGGATCATGTTGTCATTGATGCCAATGGTTTGTCATTGATGCCAATGGTTTGATTACTTGGGAGATTGTTGGATCATATGTCATTGATGTAAATGGTTTGGTTTGATTGATGTCATTGGTTGATGTCAAGTAATTGA
>WSFP011404088.1:0-25892 GCA_009831015.1 Picea engelmannii | reverse complement strand
TGGTTCGTGATTCTAACAACATTTTGTAGTTTCCAACATTGTGCAAATAAAAAAGGGATGTCATTCTTGTTGCAATATCTTTCCCTGTAGTATAGTTTTTGGTCCCATATAACAATATTCATGGTTGTAATTATTTGGTATTTGTACCGGCAATAATAAGTTGTTAGATCAATCTTTCACATGTTCAACGTGTACATTTTCAGCAACAAATCATTCTACTCCATCTGGCATCCTCAGTTGCAGCACATCAAATAAAGTTCCGGTTTAGAGGCAACATACGTTTCAACATACATCATTCTCAGTGCATATCATTCTTAGATACCGTGTTCTCTCTTATGATATCTTCAACTAACTTACATCACTCTCAACTTCAACATACATTCAATACAATCTCTTATGGAGGTAAAACTTGAGGTAAAAACATTTGTTGTTACTAGAGATTTGTCTTGACTGCAAAAGAGGAATGCTTAACACATTTTGAACCAAACTTTGGTAAAAGACTTGATTTATAAGGATTTTTTTTAATCAGAGTTATAATGAGCCTTTCAATATCTAAGAGTTGGAAATAAGGAGGCATGATATTGTTTATAAAATCCTTTTGAATCATAAAGAGTGGATGAAAGAACAAGATGAACAAAATTGAAGAAACAAGTCATGTATCCAATATTGATAAATATGACTTCCTTTTCAATAGAAAAATAACATAGGATTCACTTAAATTGCATTTTAATTTTTAGAAATATAAGCAAAAATATCAAAACACAGGTCTTGTTTTGCTCTCAGCAAAACAAAGGAGATATTGTGTCCTAATAGATGCTTTTAGGATTATTGCAACAGAGGTAGTACTAAAGTGTAGTTCTATAAATGAATCTATCAAAAAATGAAATATTTATGGAAACATATGAAAGCAAAAATAGGAAAAGACATAATTTAACAAATGAAATCTCATAATATCCTTAATTCTGAGGAACAGTTTGTTCAGGACAATTTGCAAGACTAAAGACAGAGTTTGTAAGGTGATAATTGACAATGGGAGCACTGATAACTTAGTATCCACATAGATGGTGGAGAATTTGGAGCTAGAGATGACTACACATCTAATGTCGTATAAAGTCTCATGGTTGCAGAAAGGTCATCAAGTAACAATCACTAAACAATGCCTGGTTGAATTTAAAATATGAGGATATAGAGATGAAATTATATGTGATGTGATTCCCATGGATGTATGTCATGTTTTATTGGGAAGACCATGGCAGTATGACAAGAATGTCATTCATGATGGGAGAAAAAATACTTATACCTTGGAGAAGAATGGTAGGACACACATGTTGCTGCCAATTGAGGAGGAGAAAGTGAAGGAAGAAGACAACATGAGTATACTTCTCATCAGTGGGAAGGAAATCTCGAGTGAATTTAAGAAAGAACAATAGATCTAGTTCATTGTAGATAGGAAGCTGAAAGTTATACTTACAAGTACTTCTATGGAGGATTTGTCTGAGGAAATTCAGGAGTTGTTAGAGAATTTTGCTGGCATAGTTGTGGATGAGTTTCCAAGCTCATTGCCACCTATCAGAAGTATCATCCATCACATTCACTTGATACCAAGATCAAGCCTGCCAAACAAAACAATGTATAGATTGACACCTCAAGAGAATGAGTAAGTGAAAAGACAAGTCTAGGACTTGTTAGACAAAGTTTTGGTTAGGGAAAGATTGAGTCCATGCGTAGTACCAACTTTGTTGAGTCCGAAGAAGGATGGAGGATGGAGAATGTGTACAGACTCAAGGGCCATAAATAAGATCACCAATAGGTACAGATTTCCATTGCCAAGGATGAATGACTTAATGGATTGTTTGAGTGGAGAAAACTATTTTTCAAAAATATATTTGAAAAGTGGATATCACCAGATAAGGATGAACGAAGGTGATGAGTGGAAGACAAACTTCAAGACAAATGAGGGATTGTATGAATGACTTGTTATGTCATTTGGATTAACTAATGCCCCGAGTACTTTTATGAGGTTGATGAATGAAGTGTTGAAATATTTTATTGGGAATTTTGTGATCGTATATCTGGATGATATACTGGTCTTCAGTAAAACCGAGGAAGAACATCCGAGGCACTTAACATTAGTGATGAAGAGGTTACAACGAGAGAAGCTACTGATCAATTTAAAGAAATCCTATTTCATGAAGACATAACTCATTTATTTGGGTTTTGTGATCTCTTCGAATGAATTGAAGATGGATCCTGAGAAGGTGAAAGCAATCGGAGAATGGCCATCACCAAGGAGTATATTTGAGGTAAGAAGCTTCCATGGATTAGCAAGTTTCTATTGGAAGTTCATAAATTTTTTTAGTGAGATCGGTGCATAGATGATGGATACAATGAAGAAAATACATAAGTATTTCAAATGGATAGAAGAGGTTGAGAAGAGCTTCAACATATTGAAGGAGAATATAACAGAACAACCGATTCTGGTACTACCTAATTTCAGGAAGACATTCCAGGTGAGATGTGATGCGAGTGGAGTTGCAATTGGAGCGGTCTTAAGCCAAGATAATAGACCTGTTGCATATTTCAGTCAGAAGCTGAATGATGCTAAAAGGAAGTACTCCATATATGATAAATAGTTCTATGCCATAATTCAAGCCTTGAATAAATGGAGGCACTATCTCATTCCAAAGGAGTTTGTTTTGTATATCGATAATCAGGCCTTACAATTCATAACCAGACAAGAGAAGTTAAACCATAGACATGCCAAATGGATAGAATTTATGCAAAATTTCACTTTTGTCATTAAACATATTTATGATAATTCTAACAAGGTTGTTGATGCATTGAGCAAGAGATGTCTAATTTTGCAGGAATTTCAAGTGAAGACCTTGGGGTTTGAATACCTTAAGGAAATGTATCATGATGATCCATATTTCAAAGAAGCATATGAAGCATGTGTGAATCCTATGATCAGAGACAGAAGCCAGTGGGCCGAATATCTTATTCAAGATGGGTTGATGTTCAAAGGATGCCAGTTGTGCATACCAAAGTGTTCGATGAGGGAGAATTTGTTGAAGGAAAAGCATACTGGAGGTCTAGTTGGACATTTCGGCCATGACAAAATGTTTGCATAGTTGAACAGTTCATATTATTAGCCAGGTATGAGAGCAGAAGTGAAGAGATTTGTGAATATATGTAAGATTTTCCAGTATGCAAAGGGGAAGAGACAAAATATTGGGTTGTATCAACCATTTCCTATTCGAGAGAGGCCTTGGGATGCAATAAGAATGGATTTTGTGTTGGGATTGCCGAGGAAACAAAGAGGAAGTGATTCCATATTTGTGGTATTTAACAAATTTTCAAGGATGGCACACTTTATCCCATGCCAGAAAACCAGGGATGCAACGCACGTTGCAAATTTTTTTTTCAAAGAAGTTGTGAGACTCCATTGATTTCCCAAGAGTATTGTTTTAGACAGGGATACCAAATTTGTTGGTCATTTCTAGAGAACATTGTGGAAAAAGTTGGGAACACAACTATCCTTTAGTTCTACATATCACCCTCAAACAAATGGACATAATGAAGTGGTGAATCAAAGTTTAAGAGATTTGTTGAGGAGTTTGGTCACTGAACATCATAGTCAATGGGATCGGATTCTAGCACAAGCAGAGTTTTCATATAATGGCTCAGTGAACAGAAGTACCAGAAAGAGTACATTTCAAATAGTGTATGGAATGAATCCAAGGGGAGTGTCAAAGTTGAGGGATCTAGAGTAGAGCGAATTTAGGAGCGCTGGAGCCGAAGTCTTCAATGCAGAAATGTAGGAACTTCATAATCAGATCAAGGAGAAGTTGAAGAAGAGAAGCAGTGAATACAAACACAAATTTGATCAACATAGGAGGAGACTTCAATTTGAAGTTGGAGATCAAGTTATGACACATATTATGAACGAGAGGTTCCTAAGGGGAACATATAATAAACTAAAGCCGAAGAAGATAGGACCATGCAAAATCCTAAGAAAATGTGGTGAGAATGATTATGAGATAGATTTTCTAGAATATGTGGGTATATCACCCATATTCAACATTGCAGACATGTATCCTTACAAGGAATATGGAACCGAAGGACCTGAAGATCAGAAGGAGATCCAGTGGAAGAAGCAAATTCTTGTAGCAGAAAATCCACAGATGGAGCAGATTGTAGATCGATGAATTGGTAAGAAGACCAAAATGAAAACATATTTTGATTATTTGATGAAGTGGAAAGGATGACCAATAGAAGATGCCAGATGGGTAAGTGAAGCAAATATCCCGAAGCATGGAAGGTCAGTGCAAGACCTCATGGACAAGAGTCCATGAATTTTTCAGCCAGAGGAGTATAATGTAGGAGAATCACCAACAAAGCATAAGTGGAGGACAACTAGGCGCACTAGCACATATTTGGAAGAAATTTAAATTTTGAAGAGAGCATATCACACAAATATTTTGAAAAGAGATTGTAATTAGAGAATATCTTAAATGTTGTAGAGCTGGATAATCTCATGAAGACATCGAAAGTTGTATTTTCTTTTAATGAAGCTGAGTGCAGTACATATTCGATGTATTCGATATGATCTGTCTGTCACAAATATTTATTGTAATAAAGTTCTAGTAGGTGATAGATTTTAATTCGACAGGATAGATTTAGAGTAGTTGGAGGGAAGAGCTCGAAGAGCCCTCTTGTATAAAGCTTTGTATCATTTCCCAGAGAAGGCTGTTGAAATTCGTTGTTGTTGGCACTCAAATTTATGAGAGTTGTTGCCATTGTAGCCGAGAGTGGAAAGCTACCGAGAAGCCATGTATGAACATATGTATATTTTATTTGAATGAATATAACATAGGAGCATTGTCCCAAATGCGTGGTGTTGATGCGTCTATCTTAATGAATGAATGGTAGACTTTTTGTTTATTTGGAATCCTTTTTTTATTTCTTGTTCTTGTGTTTATGAATGCATTTATATGGTTGAATGTATGAGTCTATGAAGATTTAAATAAGTTTCAATTGTTTCTCTTGTACGAGCAAGTGCAAGTGTGCATAGTGTCTGCAAGGAGTGCGTTGGCAGAGTCTATTTCAACTCATAGGCTCAGAAGAGATAACGTGAACCTTATGTGTGCAAGGAGTGCATAGCGTCCACAAGGTATGCATCGACAGAGTCCATTTTGACTCAGAAAGTTCTGGAAAGATAGTTGAAGGAATTTGTCCACAAGGAGTGCGTGACCGAGTCTTTCGACTTAGAAACTCGGGAGGAATAGTGAGAACCGCCCACATAGTGGCTGGATTTCAAAGGAGAACCTGTTGCAAGGTGTGCATAGGATGAAATTTGACCAAGTGTCGAAAGGAATACTCTAAGGAGACACGAGTTCGAGGAAGAACAAGCTCAGAAGGAAGAGTGGCGAGAAATATTCTAAGGAAGGAGTCCTTTGAGGTTTCCCAGGCCTAGCAAAGTGAGATCCATCTAGGAGGGATTGGGATCATTCCAAACTTCCAGATATGGGAGGATTTGCATGAAGGTTAGTTGTGAGGTATTTCGGAGGTCGGAGTTCGGGACACCTCAAGGTATTGAAAGGTGGGATAGCCAAAATCGCGAATCGAATCTTAACCGTTGGCTACGGGGAGACGCATGGTAGAATATTAGAGAGACCGAGAGTTATAGGTCCGAGGGGAAGCAAGTATGGAGTGAGAAAAGTTTCACAAAGTCACGAAACCCGACCACAACTGGACCTTTAGATCCAGGGAGACACATGATAGAGACCCATGAATTCAGAGGAAGCTATTTCAGAAGGAAACAAAAGAGAAGGTTGCAATATCGTCAGAGCCCAAAGTGGAAAAGGGTTGGCCCGAGGTTATAGCCCACGGTCACATTAAGGGGAAATGAGTCTAGCGCGAGACTATCACTCACTAATCGGTGTCATCAAGCACCAAAGAGATGAGTTGTAAGTAGTACGAACTTGGATGCGACATCAAGGGTACCTTTGAGTGTATAAATTGTTCAGGGTCTATTGAAGGCCTGAAGAACCAATTCGGTTCGGAGAGTTTGAAGATCCAAGACTAGGAGGTCGTGGAATCCCTAGGAGGGAAGGGAGGTGCTGTCAAATTTTCTTTTCCAAATAGGATTATTATTAAAGAGGATTTTGGATTTCTTGACACTTTTGATTTGTTTGTTATAATTTCTACTTTGACTGCCAACTGTTGATTTCATGCCCTTTACAAAATAGAAAATCAATTGAAAAAGTTCAACATCTTGCATTAGATGTTCCTCTTTATTTATACTTGTTTTCCATTAATATTTGAAACCTATCACAATCCATCTTCAACTTATTTCTCCTTTGCCTTGCACATGCCTCAATGCTTGTCAAAAAATATGATGACAAAGAATTTGATTCAACCTGTTTATCCACAATTCCTTGATTAGCACCAAAGTATTTCTGAGTTTCTGCTCTATAACAAACACGACCACATCTGCTAGGTGCTTCTAGAAATCCATTGATTGCAGAATGAACTACAAGATGCTAGTGGAAATCTTGATGTTAATTGCAAGAGTACTGCAGTGCACTTTAATTTGTGTATCCTTATCTTTCTCAGTATAAGCATTTTGTTTATTGTTTCAATTTTAATCATTGTTTGCACCCTTCCTTTCACATTCTTAAGTATAGAATGTTGTTTCAGACATACCATGAAATAAAATCATAGATACAAAGTTATTTTTTGCAAATGAGCCCATGAAGTTTGTTCCTTTCTAGAAGTCTAGTCTATAGTTCTGTCTCAGAATCAATCCTTGATGTTGATTGAATTTGGGGAGACCCAAGCATTCGACCTTTCCTTAAAATCTATAACCTTGCGAAGACTGATTAGGAAATTTTTCCCTCTATAACATCTATGAATGGACACTTGTCCAAACATTGCCTTTACCTAAACCTGCATCATTATACTTGGTACTTGGAAAATAAGGAAGCGATCCATTAGATGTAACCTGCCAGAATGTAACTCTATATCAATCCTCTGAAAATAAGGAGAACTGGGTTGGAAAACTCCAAACATTGAACTTTCTTGGATTTCCATCTTTCAACTGAGTCATACTTCATACTTCAATCTAACAATAGAGGAAATTGATAGATTTTTAGCAAAGTTTTCCAAGCCTCACAAGAATTTTGGCATAGTCAATTTTTGTGACTACATTTGGCACCATCCGAGGATGGTGCTTTCCTACAAAGAGCCAAGAACAATAGACCATGTGCTTTCATCCTTCTCTTCTAGAATTTGAAAATGAAACCTGTCAAGTTTTCCATTATCTATGTTCATGTCCTTGATTTCATGAATTCGCTATGAGACCATCTCTGTTCTCTGATCCAAAACCATTATTTTTCTCTACAATTGGAAATACTTTGTACACATTGAAAAGACTTTGTATGCAGTGAAAAAAACTATACATATTTCAAACTGAAGACTTCTTTGTACCAATGCTTCCATTGGGCTATGGATTCATAATTCTCCTACTTTGCTACACACCAAATCTGACTAAAAACAAATGCTCAGATAACGAGCTTATTTATTTACAGCGACTCCCACTCTAATCAACAACAGTTCCATTCATCAAGTAATATGAAATTTCCAATGAACCCAACAAAATATTTTTTCTTTAATACAGTAATATCTTTCACTTCCAACTATCTGAGCAACAATAAGTATGGTTGATTGAAAATAAATATGTATCTTACATCCATACTTAAAAGATAATAAAAAACTAGATGCACTTGATGAATTAAGAAAGAATGTCAAAGGATATTGGAACTCGTGACAAGTTTTTAGTTGATGCAAAAGACGAGGTTGATGTTCAAGCTGAAAGAGATGCCTCTATGAATAACCCTTGAAATATTGAAATGAAGTCTGCCCCTAAAAAAATATTTGTTGCTCAAACTCTTCTAAATAAAATGATATGAATCACTGCTCCAAATATTCAGTGAAGAAGGGAAGTGTTTGTTATTGATCTTCAACATCATCTCCTCCACTCTCAATAATTCTTGGTAGAAACACTTCATTTTGTACATCGATCAAAAAGCCTACTTCATTATTCTCTGAGGTATCGAGTTCATAGTTGTCACATATGGGTACACTGAATCCTTGAAACTGTTGATATAACTCCCTTAAAGAAAAGAAGATGACATGTTGCTCAACTGTTGGTGGAGAACAAGACATATTGGGCAACCCTGATACTTTATCATCATTACCTTCAATGCCTTCCAAAAAATCAGATTCATAACTGTCAATCATAGGCTCACTACCGTAAAAATACATACCTATTGATGTAGATATATGGTGTTCATCATCATGATACTCATCATACTTTGGATGATTTTAATAAAGATTGGGAGCAACATTTGCATCACAGTAATTTTCAGGAAATGAGAAACACTTCCACACTAAACCTAGGAGAGGAGAAGAAGAATTTAATCAAGAACGTAAATGACAAAGCAATCACACAATGCACAACAATTTTACCCTGGAAACCCAAATCGAGAAAACCAACATTCCTTGAGCATTTTGCTCTCCTGTTGTCTTATTCAATCTAAATAAAAGGTTACATGTCTAACCTTGGTCCACACCTAATACATAATTGACATCATACCCTCTTTCTTGCGCAAGAACAACCCTGTAGCCAATCTGACTTACATCTACATGACCAATTACCTATGATTTACACATGCATTAGCCTTCACGACCTTACAACACACCTCTTTATAGTCTTTACAACAAGAAAAACCCTAAAGACTTGGTGCCCAAAAATGGTTACAGATCCATGCAGATAATTGGCTACAAATCTTGCAAATCCTTGGATTATGTTATAGTCAACTCCAAGTCGGATTACCAGTCGACCTTCATTCGGTCTCTAGTCGGTCGTCTCACGCCCACACTTAGCCCTCTTGTAGGTTGACTTGTCGTCAATATCTTCGACTTCTACTTTACCCAGTCGACTATCTCGACTTTCGACTTGCTGTCGATCCACCTCAACCTTGACTGTTTTTGATCCACCTCGACCTTCGACCGTTAGTCGATTCACCTCAACTGGACTTTCACTGCAAAGAATATAACAACCCAACATTCTCCCACTTGTTGTATTCTTTGCTGAAACAAGAGATTCTCGAAATTTCTTTCACATACCTAGGGAAACAATGCCCATTGCCTATCTGCATCAAGAGAACTTCAAAGCACTCACAGACTTGGTCAATGAGTCTGTTATGTTTTCTAACGTGTCTACTTTCTCTAGTAGCACCTTGTTACTTTCCACGATATCTCTTATGAAATGGTAGTGTATATCAATGTGCTTAGTATTCTAATGATAAGCATGGTTCTTTGCCAGAAATATTGTGCTTGACTGTCGCAACTCACCTTCATAGCTCTCTTCTCAAACCAAATTCATGAACACAACCTTTGCATCCATACCGCTTCTTTTCTTCCATGAGTGGCCGTCATGTATTGAAATTCTATTGATGACAAGGCTACGACCGCCTATCTCTTACTCATCCAACTTATTACTCCATCGAACATCTTGAAGACATATCTAATGGTCGACCTCCTTCGATCCATATCTCCATCCCAATCGTCATCGAAAAAGACATGCACATTTAATTTACCACTGCCACCTACAGGTTTTCCTTGGTAGCATATAGCATAGTCCTTCGTGCCACAGAAATACCCGAATACTCTCTTGACAACTTCCCAATGCTCCTTTCCAGGTGTCAACGTGTACCTTCTCAACACTCCCACTCCATGGGCAATGTATGGTTAAGTGCATACCATCACATACATTAGACTACCAAAAAAATTGCATAGGGAACACGTGCCATGTACTCTACTTCTTTTTGTGTCTTTGGACACTGTTCAACAGTTAGACTTGCTCCCACTGGAATTGACACCTTCACTGGTTTCCAATCCTGCATGTTGAACCATTTAAGAATCGTTTCAATATACTTCATCTGATTCAACCAGATATTTCTTGTGGGTCGATCTCTCTTAATCTCCATTCCTATAATGAAGTTAGTTTCACCGAGATCCTTCATGTCAAAATTGGAGGATAGTTTCTTCTTCACCTCCTTTAATGCGTTCATGTTGTTTCCAATCAACAACATGTCATCGACATACAAAACTACATATATGAAACACCCACCTTATTCCTTGGAATATATGAAGTGATCAACTTTTCTTCTCACAAATCCCAAACTAAGGATGTATGTGTCGAACTTATGGTACCACATCCTTGGAAATTGCCTTAGACCATAAAGGGATCTTTTCAGTTTTCACACCAACTCTTGCTTTCCCTTTACTACAAATCCTTCAGGTTGTTTCATATATATTTATTCTTCCAAGTCCCCATGTAGGAACGTTGTCTTCACATCCTTTTTTTCTATCTCCATATCGAATGTCTGACCATATTGCACGAATCCTTCTGAAATAGAGTATGCACACCTGCATCACTCATCTTGCTAATAGATATCAAATTTCTGGCCAAACATAAATGTGTAGCACACCTGGAAGGGTTCTTTTCCTCCCATCCTGCAGTATCGATCAAACTATTCCTCGTTCGACAATTCTGGTTGTCGAGTCATCCCCCAAGAAAAAATCACCCCCATCATATCGTTCATATTCACATAACCATTCTTTATGTGGTGTCATATGATAGGATTCTACTGATTCGATCAACCAAACATCTTGATCTGACTGTGTAGTGGTCGACGCCAGGTACATGTCACCTCCCTTATTCAGGGTCTTCTTTCTCTAATTCGACTAATTCTCGTTGGATCCAACACTGAATTTTGTTGCATTTGACTTACAATATTTTTTATAATGCCCAAATTTACCACATTTCCAACATCTTCGCGTCGACTGAACCGAGGATTTATATGTACCCTTCAACTTTAACTTTCTACTGGAGTATATGCCTTTATATCTGTCTACCAGTCGACCTCTCACTACTAGAGCATATTTGGTCAATCCTTCCATGTTCTTCCTTCTCATTTCTTCCGACAACAGAAAAACAACCATGTCCTCTAGCGCTAGTGTGGTTGTATTACTCCCAATAACCACAATTAAGCTATCCCAGGAGTATGGAAAAGAACATAATAAGTTGTTACACTTCTCCTCCTCAATGATCTTAATATCCACAAACCATAACGAGCTTAACACAATTTTAAACACATTTAAATGCTCAGTCACCGAACTACCATCACTCATTCTCAAAAGATATTGTTTATTTCTAAGAAACAACTTATTTACTAGAGATTTCGACTGGTTTAATATTCCCAGATTGTCCCACAGTTTCCTGCTCGAATCTTCACCTGATACATTCAACAATACTGAATCTGCAAGACAAAGTCGAATTGTACTTCTTACTCTTATTTTGAGTTTCTCCCATTCTTTCGACGACATGTCTGTCGGCTGGGTACCTGGACAGACTGTTGTCCATTGTTCTCGATCTACAAGAAGATGTTCCATTTTAAGCTTCCAAAGCTCAAAATGTTGGCCATTGTTTTTTTCTGTCTCTATTCGTGAACTGCTCGCCATTATGTACCATGATATTTAACACAATTTATAACTTTCAACTCTTTTTGTACCTAGGGTTTAGTTATCATATTCAATATTGGTAAATATAGATTTGATATACTTGTGAAAGCATAACAGGACTTTGATAAAACACTTGTCAGGGCATACCTAAGATATGATACCTCTTGTCAGGAAATGAGAAACACTTCCACACAAAACCTAGCAGAGGAGGCAAAGAATTTAATCAAGAACACAAACGACAAAGAAATCACACAGTGCACATAGATTTTACCCTGGAAACCCAAACAAGGGAAACCAACGTTCCTTGAGCATTCTGCTCTCTTATTGTCTTATTCAATCTTAATAAAAGGTTACATGTCTAACCTTGGTCCACGCCTAAGACACAATCGACATTATACCCTATTTTCTATTCAAGAACAACCTTGTAGCCAATGCGACTTACATCTACATGACCAACGACCTACGATTTACACATGCATTAGCCTTTACGGCCTTATAACACACCTCTTTATAGGATTTACAACAGGAAAAACCCTAAAGACTTGGCCACCAAAAATGGTTACAGATCCATGCAGATCATTGGATACAAATACCGCAAATCCTGGGATTTTGTTACATTCGAATCCAAGTCGGATTACCAGTCGACTACTAGTTGACCTTCATTTGATCTCTAGTCGATCGTCTCATGCCCACACTTTGACCTCTTGTTGGTTGAATTTTCGTCGATATATTTGACTTCTATTTTACCCGGTCAACTACCTCAACCATCGACTTGATGTCAATCCACCTCGACCTTGACTGATGTCGATCCACCTTGACCTTCGACCGTCAGTCGATTCACCTCGAATAGAACTTCACTGCGAAGAATATAAAAACCCAGTAGTCATAAATTCTATAATCATTTCAGACAATGACAAACGAATCTAGAATATGGCTGCCGACATCTTTATCATAAAGGAAATTAGTAAAATATTCTTTCAATACCGAAGAACTAAAGAAGGATTCATGTGATTTCTCCTCCATTTCTTCAGTGGAAACATCTCTTTTATTCTCACTATCTGAAGAATCAATAATTAGATCTTGAATGTAGGATTCAAATTTTTCACAATAGTAATAAAAAAACATCTCTTTAGAAAAATATCTCTTACAATGATTGTGAAATTATAAATGAAATTATTTCAAAGATGATATACTAGAACGAGGTAGAGTCCAGTACCATTCATGAGCATCTCTTCCCAGAGAAAACATGAACATTTTCATCAACATGTCCTCATGATGTATATCCAGTTGATCCATAAGCTCATGAAATTAAAGAAAAGGTTTTGCAAGGTTGTCATTTTTACCTTCTTTAAACTTGGGAAGACTGTCTCCCCACTCATCCACAATAGGTATGGCATTAGGAAAACCATGAACCTTTGAAAATCCAAAGGAGAAAACCTTCAAGCTAGCTTTGCAGTGATTGAAAGTGACGTTCTGGATCCAGTGAAGTCGCTAGTGAATCATAAGGATTATTTGAGCCAAGGAGTTTCCAAGTGAATGATTGTAGTCAATGTTTGATGCCTATTTATTTTTCACCATCAATAAATAGATATAAACTTTGTCGTACACGTAAGGAAAAATAACTTCGTTCCTTCGTCCCCGACAATGATGCCAAAAAATGTTGTTACTAGAGATTTCTCTTTACTACAAAAAAAAAGGAATTCCTAGCATGTTTTCAACCAAACTTTGGTAAATGATTTGATTTATAAAGCTTTTTGATAAGATTTGTAATGAGCATTTCAATATTTAAGAGACAGAAATAAGGAGGCATGATCTCGTTTATCAAATCCTTTTGAATCATAAAGAGTGGATGAAAGAACATGATGGACAAAATTGAAGAAAGAAGTCATGTATCCAATCTTGATAAATCCGACTCCATTTTCAATAGAAGAATAACATAGGATTCACTTAGATTGCTTTTTAATTTTCAGAAATATAAGAAAAAATATTAAAACATGGGTCTTGTTTTTCTCTCAGCAAAACAAAGGAAATACCCTGTCCTAATAGACGCTTTTAGGATTACTGCAGCATAGGTAGTAGTGAATTGCAGTTTAATAAATGAATCTATCAAAAAATAAAAGATTTATGGAAACATATGAAACAAAATAAGAGAAAAGACATAATTTAATGAACTAAATCTCATAATCTCCTTAATTCTGGATTTTTTATTTATTAAAAAGACTCCTACAACATTGCAAAATAAAAAATCCCCCCATGCTACTAACCCCCCTTTTCCAGTCTTCAATCACTTACTATATCTTTCTCCAGTACTGAACTGAATCCTATCCCGATGCCTCCAAACCTGGAACTGTTGCTTAATTGTTGCCTGGAAAATTGGATTTGTTTTGGTTGAATGTTGATATCCTACCTTTAAATTTGAGATTGTTTTCCAAATAGGATAATTATTAAAGAGGATTTTGGATTTCTCGACACTTTTGATTTGTTTGTTATAATTTATACTTTGACTTCCAACTGTTGATTTCATGCCCTTCACAAAATAGAAAATCAATTGCAAAAGAACAACATCTTGCATTATATGTTCCTCTTTATTTATACTTGTTTTCCATTAATCTTTGTAACCTTTCACAATCCATCTTCAATTTATTTATCCTCTGCCTTGCCCGTGCCTCAATGCTTTTCAAAAAGGATGATGAATTAAAAAAAATTGATTCAACCTGTTTATCCACAATTCCTTGATTAGCACCAAAGTGTAGAATCTTGTACCATTCCTTAGGCTTTCCATCTTTGTACCATTCCTTAGGCTTTCCATCTTTCAACTGAGTCATACTTCATACTTTGGAACAAAAAAATCCACATCCTGGAATTCAAGTCTTTCATTATCCACACCTGAAAAATAGAACCCTTAAAGACTTGTTGCAGAGCCTTTACCGACACAATACTCTGAGATATAACCAATTCCATGTTCTTCAACATTTTGATCCCAAATGGAGTTTCTCAAGTTGCAATATTTAGTCCTGCAAATAAATAAGGGTTCTCGCATATCACAAAATATGACATGCTCTTGGTGACTGCTATTATTTTTAATATTTGTTATGTTTGCTTTGAGGCCTCCTTGATCAATACATAAATCTAGCTGAGATATTTCAAATAAAAGAAACCTAGCCCCCATTTAACCCATGCAAAAAACTCCAACAAATATTGTGTCAACAAGATGATGAAACAAGAATTTGTGTTTAACCATCTAAACACCAAAATTGTTGTCTCCGATATAATTTCCCAGAATAGCTATGTTTCTTGAAGATTTTATTTGATGCACTGAAGTGATATGAGAAAAGTGTCGAGAAAGAGTATATCTCAAACCGAATTCTACAACTTGCTCAAAGGTTTCACCCCTTTCTTTCATAGTGAATTTGTGGAGCACTATTTCTAACATGATTTGTACCATTCCTTAGGAAAATATCTCCAACATTATATAATAATGACTTTTAATAGCTAGAAATATTTGTGTTGTAGCATATGCAGCCCTGGAGGAGAATTGAAGTATCATGTTGGAGCATTCTTTTTGCACGATAATGGGACATTGTCAGGCTTAGAAATTTGATGATCAATTACTTTATTTCCGACTGAACTAGATTTTCATTGGGCATACTGAGGAAAACATTAACCCTAAAGCCTCCTTTGTATCATAAAATACTAGCTATCACCATCATTCCAAGCCTTAGGAAGAAAAGGCCAAGTATCGAGCAAAACAATCTTTAGCAAATTTGTATACTGATTTTTTTCTACAAAACCTTGGTGATTTTGATTAATAGTGTCGCAGGAATTATAGTGGTTTTTGGAGGGTCAACACCCTCCAAAACCAAATCCTGGACCACTAGTCAATGGCATTGTGGGTTCCATAGATATTGTCACTATGATTCTAGTAGCAAACCAAATGAAGCATATTTCTATACATCCACCTGTAGTTATTCAAGATCATGCTTCAACCTCTCCCCCACTTCAAGATTTTGATGTACACACAATAGAATCAACAAATCCAAAAGGTAACCAACAACTTGAGGGAAAGAAAAAGAACAAGGATAATAAGAAATGAGGTGGGGGTAATAATAATGAGAAAAATACCAACAACAATGTTGGTGGGGATAAAGAGGATAAAAGTAGAGTTAATTTCCCTTGCAAATTGTGCAAGGAATACCATTTAACACACCAATGCCCCAAACTTGAAGAGGCTCAACATTTTTTGGTGCAACAACTACATGTTTTGTTAAGTAATCCTTTCCCTCAAGGTCAAAAAATGGATATGGGCACTTCAAGTAACTCTAGATTTCATCAAGGGGGAAAACATGGGGCACCCTTACATGATAAAAACTCCTCGAATGTCTACATGTATGGATCGGAGATACACCTTCGTACTAGAGCCCATAATTACAAGGATACTCAGTCTACCTCCAAAGAAAAGGAATCCTCTGAATTTCTAAATCCTCTACACATAGAGAAACCTATGGTAGAAGCGATGCCACACATTCCTAAGGGTGTTATTAAGAGTTCTTTGCATAATACAAATGTGTGGGCTGCCCAAAACTACTCAATTTTAGAAGATCTATCCCAAGCATCATGCATTATGTTGGCCTTGGAAGTACTCCAAAGTTACCCAATACAATGAAGTGCATTGTTTTCATCCATCGAAGCTTTTTGTTCCTCGAATTCTTAGATGATAATGTGAAACATTGACTTCCTTACCACGTCTCATTTCATATCCAAGTCATGTATAGCACATAAAATATCTTTAGAATAGTTGTGGATAAGGGTGCTTCAACATGTGTCATGTCATTGTCATGTTGGTGAGTCATTGGATCCCTTGAGTTTGTGCCATCTCCCACTTTGTTAAATACATTCGACGAATTTTATTTTATGCCTCATGGGATTCTCCCCTCTTTTCCTATCCAATTAGGGGGGAAGACCGTATCCATTGAAGTTAAATTAGTTGACAATATTCTCGATTACAATATTTTGTTGGGACATAGCTATACATATGTGATGATAGTTGTAGTTTCCCTGATTTTCCGAGTTCTTTGTTTTCCCCATGAAGGGAAAATTGTAACTATTGATCATTTGTCTTACTCTCATACTAACCCGGTTGCATTAACAAGATCTATTGTTCCTTTATTTGGTAAATCCTATAAGTTCATTGATAACATGGGTGTTGGAACGTATCCATCCCTCATGGAAAATTTCAATTTTGTAGCACCCATTTCTTACATCAATTCCTCTCCTTCTAGCTCTACTTCACTGGTTTCTTTGGCCTCTGCATCCCAAGTTATTTTTTTAGAACAACATATTTTAAGAATCCTTGGATTTTACCATGTCCTTTTGCTTCAATGAAATAAAATGAGCATGCAAGGATGTCCATGCCTTTGTCCATAGATGAAATTTCTTAACGGGCTATACAAAGTGCCTCTACATACATATATTTGGTTCCTCCTCGAACAAAGGAACTGGATCATCTTATTACATCTGTGTGGGCCTCTGATTCTTCCCTCTCTATGCATTTCTTGGATACAGTCTTACCATTTGATGAATCCATCCTAGAAGCAATGACAAGGTCATGAAAGGCCTTGGGAGGATATGCACCACATGTCTTATTTCCTCCTTGAACTTAGTAGGGTCAAGAACGAATATTTCAAAACCATGACTGGAGGTGAGAATCAATTTGTGAACCCATTATCAATGCATGCCATGTATACAAAAAGAAAAATGGATAACATTTTTGAGACTATACTGATTAATATCTCCAGAAATCCTAGACTTGTGGAAAATGTATTCATTGGAGTGGATTGTTCTTCTGATGAAGTCTTCATTTATACATATATTTTAAAATAATTTTGTGACATTTTTTCCTATACCCATGAAGAAATGCCAAAAATAGATTAAAATGTATGAAAATGAGAAGTCAATTCGACAAAAGTTAAGACACGTTAACCCTCATAAATTTGTGGAAATTAAGGCTCAGGTGGAGAAACTCCTCAAGTTGGGTTTCATCCACCTCGTTCCCCTCATTGAATGGGTATATAATCCCATTCTCATAGACAAATTTATGTATTTGAATAAAGCATGTCCAAAAGACAACTTTCACATGCCCTTAATCAATCACATTATCGATGAGTGTGCTAGGAGTGAGATATTTTCCTTTATGGATGGATTCTCTGGTTATAACTAAATCCAAATCTAGCTTAAGGAACAATGTAAGACAACGCTTATTTGTCCTTGGTGAACTTTTTCATATCTAAAAATGGTGTTTGATCTAAAACATTCGAGGGCTACTTTCTAGCAGGCCATGTCCTATGCTTTCCATGATCTCAATCACATCATTGAAGCATATCTCAATGACTTGGTTGCATGCTCTCATAAGAGTGTGGATTAACCTGAACACATTTGTCTTGTGTTTGAAATATTTTGATATTATTGGATTTGTTTGAATCCTCATAAATGCATCTTCTATGTTGTTTTGGGATGTTTACTGAGATTCATTGTGTCTAACAAAGGGATCATGGTTGATCCACTTAAGTTTGAGGAAATAGTTCAATTTCCTCCTCTATGCAACATTCGTCAATTACATAGTCTCCAAGGAAAGCCAATTTTCTATGGCGGTTTATAGCTCATCACGTTGAGATTACCAAGGTATTTATGGTCTTGTTGAAGAAAGGTGTCCCATTTGTGTAGGATAAATTCACAAAATGATCATTTGATGCTTTTAAGAAGGAACTCATATTCCCTCCTCCCCATCTTAGTCCTCCATAATATAACAAAGATTTCTTATTATATCTTGTAACATTAGATTCAACCATTGGAATGGTTCTGGTTCAGGAAGATGATACGCTCAAAGAGCATGTCATCCATTACCTCAATAGAAGCTTAATAGGGCATGAACTTAAGTTTTCCCATGTAGAGAAATTGGATTTGGCGATTGTTGAAATGGTTCATCGACTTCATCAGTACATCCTCCTTAGGAAAACCACTGTTATTATTAATGTAAATCCTTTTCAGTTTGTCTTAACCCAACGGGTTATTGGGGGAAAGTACAATAAATGGATTGTCATTTTCCAATAATTTGACATTGAATTTGCATGAGCTAAGTATAAAAAGTTTTTGGTTTTCCCTGAGTTAATGTCGAAGTTCCCTCGAGGAGATGAGGGTACTACTAAAAATGACTCATTTCTGGATGAGTGTTTGTTCCTCATTTCTTCGGGTAATCCTTGGTATGGGGATATTCTCATATATCTATAGACTTAGAAATTCTCTCCCAACTACTCACAATATGAGAAATGTCGCATTCATTACCTTGCAAAAAACTACCTCATTATCGACGACACATTGTATCATCGAGGGGTAGATTCAATCCTATGCCATTGTTTAACTCACAAGGAGGCAGAGAATTCGCTTAATGACTATCATAGTTGAGCATGTGGTGGTCACTTATCTAGGTTGGTGAAAACCCAACAAATATTGTGTCAAATATTTTTGGCCTTCCATCTTTAAGGATTGTATTGAAGTGGTCAAGAAGTGTCACCCTTTCCAGGTATTTACTCAAAAAGTGCACACACATCCTACTCCACTTTTTTCTCATGATCATCATCGACCCCTTCACTAAATAGGGGTGGATTTCATGAAATGTCACCGAGCTTCTTCCAAGGGGCATAAGTACATTATCATGGAAATAGATTACTTTACGGAGTGGGCAGAGGCCATGCCAACCTTTTTGAACAATGGTAAAATGGAAACATTGTTCATCTTCGATCAGGTCATCACTAGATTCGATGTTCCAAGAGAGATTGTCACTGACTATGGCAATCAATTTCAAAATAAAATGATGTCTTAGTTAGAATTGAAGTTGGGATTTCTCCAGAAGCATTCTTCTCCTAATTATGCTCAAGTGAATGGTCAAGTTGAGGAAGTTAATGAGTCTCTAAAGACCATACTCCAATGCATAGTCAATGTGAGTAAGCCAAATCGACATTTAATTCTTTGTCCAACACTTTGGGAATATTGAAACTTGGTGAATATTACTACATGATTTTTCCCTTTCCAACTCATTCATGGGGTGGAGGAAATCCTCCTGATTGAATGTGGGATTCCTTCATTGAAAATAGAGATAGAGATCCTACCTAACACTTCATCTCTAGCGAGCACCTTGATGAGCACCATCAAGATGCAGATACAACTAATGAAGAACATAAAAAACATATCAAGGTTCAATACGATACGTCTATCCACCCTTGGATCTTTCCTAAACGAGATCTAGTCTTGGTCTATGATCAAGATAAAGACACTTTAGGGGTAGGTAAATTCAATCCTATGTGGCACATTCTTTACATTGTGAGGTCTTTCCTTAAAAAGGGAGCTTATGACCTAGAGGATTATGAAGGAAACGTGTTGAGTGAGCCCAAAAATGGGATCTATTCTCAATAAATATTACACCTAAGCAGTCTGTGTTGGTTGTGGAGCCTGATTATCTTCTTGATTTAGAGGGATTTTGTTTCAGTTGTGTTTGAATCCCAATCCTTGGTAGGGATTTTTTGTTATAATATTTGCATTATTATACATAGGCATTGTTACGTTGCATACGGTGCAATAAGGGGGAGGGGGAGATGGAGTCACCGAGAAAAAAATTTGGGGAAGTTTTTTGCATCCGTTTTGGGTGGTTTTGGTATACTATTTTCCAACCCACGGTTTTATAATTTTGGCTAAGGAATTAAGGTTGTAATCTAATCCATGTCAATGGATTAGGGATTTTGGATCTCATGGGATCCTACATATTGTATTCTAATGATGAGAGAGAGTATTGTCACTAAGAGAGGATACTATGAGGGAGTGAAGAGGAGGTTGTACCGGATGTGTTGTAGACGTTATCCCTTCATTTTGTTGGATATAATAAAGAAAGGACTACTTGTTTCTCCATGGATGCAACCCATATCTAGTGAACCACATATATTGGTTTCTCTCTTGTATTGCATTCTTCTATGTTTTATTTTCGTATTCATTTTGATTTGTTTTATTTTTATTTCTCTGCAATCCTATTCCTAACATCATGCCTGGGAGTTTACCTGTTGTAATTTTTGTACATTGGTAGTATTAGGATTAGTTTAGTTTTCTTTTCCTCGATCTTTGCTTATCATTCTTTTAGCCTAGTTGGAGGATGATGCTTGTCGTCACACTCAAAATCTTGCTTCCACAATTTGGGTGATTTATTCACCCACAAGCTAGCTCGTGACTTCAAGACGAACTTGTCTTAGACCTGCAACGAATAATGTGGTCGAGTATAACACGGTAATTGAATTCTTGTCAAAGGCCATTTCTCATGGCATTCAATCTCTAGTAGTTCATTTGGATTCATGGTTGGTAGTTTCTCATTTGAATGGTGAGTACAGAGTCTGTAACCCTATTCTTCTTCGAAGATTCTTATAAGTACAACTTCTTAAACATTCTCTTGAATTAATTACCTATGTGTGTGTTCCTCGAGGTTGTAATTTTTTTACCGATGCATTAGAAAATTGTGTATTGGATTGACATATTTTTCATTAATAAGTTAGAAGCATGCGTGTAAATAGTATTCATCCAAGATCTCTCACATATATAAGTAAGTCAACAACAATTTGTATATATTACTTTAATGGCATTAAGTACAAAAATATAGTCTGTATCATACAAAATTAGGCTCATTTCCCATAATTATACATATGTAAATTAGGCTTGAGGCCCTAGCTCTATATGGGTCTCATGGTAGTATATTATTGTGTTTTCTTCTCACTGGAAGAGTCAAACCCATGCCCATGGTATGCCTACCACTTGTTTCTCTACTCACTCCGACATGTGTTTAATATGTGCCATTGGAACTTGGTGAGTTAGTCCTTCCAAGTCATATTACACAATTTGTAAAAATCTATCAACATCTCTCTTGGGTTGGTCCTCACTTCTACCTCTATTCTTGTGTCGGGGGTATCCCTTTGGTCACATTGGTCTGATATCTGCACATTTAGTATGTTTTGTTAATACATTCTACACCAAAAATATTTTGTTTATCTCTTGAGTTTAATTAAAGTAAAAAATTAAATTAAATAACATAAAAGTACAAGTGTTACATATGTCTCTTCAAGTGGAATTGGGAGGTAGTGGTGGGTTTGGATCTCTATGATATTCTATCCCCACATAGGGGTAGTCATAAATCGTGATGATTTTTCATGACCACCAGTAAAATATTTCATCGTCGAATGTGTTATTAGAATGCTCACCTCCTAAAATATGCATCAGGTCAACCCAACAAAGAATACAAGAATATCGGAAGCCCATTGGTCCAAGTGATACCCATGGACTCGGAGATGGAACACGCTCAAAGAAGAAGGAGAACAAGATGCTCTCGCACTCGAAGTTCTTCATTTTTCCCAATTTAAATTATACCAATTGTCTTTTCATTGAGGAAAAAATCATTGCACAACAATAAAATATAGTCTATTTTAGGTGTTCTACCCCATAGAACATCTGCAGGCATGGATCTTTGTGTAATGATGTTGAACCTGCCACCCTACAAATGGTAAATAATATGATTTTTAAGCTGAGGCTATCAATGCTTCTGATAGGAATTTGGGTACCCAATTTCTAAGTACTTGTGGCACAGTAGGTGTTATTGTATTCATCAATTGTCATTCCACCTCCACCTCAACTCTTTAGATTCAATGGCTTACCAAGACGGTAGAGACCTATAATGAAATATATATCCTCAACCTCTTTATTAATAGGGTGTTCATCTATCATGAATGCATCATGGTCCAAACTCCAATATCCTACCAAATTTTGAAGGATTTGTTTTTGTGCCCTCATATTAGGCACTTGGAAGAATTTTAACAACCTGCAAATTTGGAGTGCATTGATCACCTCCATGTCCTCCACCATTTGGTTATATATTTCCTCATATTCTCTTTCCCTCCAAACAATCACCATCATGCATCAACAAGTCAAGTTTTGATGTTAGAATGCATTTTTGGCAACCTCATGGGTGTATACACACTTTTTCTTGATAAAATGTGTGTATATATGTTCCTTTCAGTAATACAAGGCATGTATAGAGCCATGTATACACTCCCTGTGAGTGAGGGAAGTGCATATGTGCAACCCATACACTTAAAAGGATTAAAATAACTCAATTTTTGACCAAAATAGAAAATTGCATGGATGAAATTGAAGGGAAAGGGATGAGACATTACCTAGTTAAGAAGGTTCGTGATTCTAATGGTTAATTCTCCAACAATCCTTCATTGAAATGCACAAATTTGGGTAAAAGTTCAATTGGTATGGTAAAAACTTGTTTTTTCACCATTTAAACCTTTTTCTTATCTATGTTTCTATAGTTTGAAGCCTTCATTGACATTTTTTCCTAATGAACTGATACCTAACAAGTGTTTGTGAGTTACCCTTTGAGTTTTTTCAAGTGTGGCAAAGAACAAAGGTGTTTCTTAGGAATTTTTCATCACTGCAATCCACATTTAAAATATTTTGGCAGGTAATGTTTTTGACAACTCACATATAGGATAGGGATTTTTGACTTTCACTTTGCATTAAAAATTTCATTTTCACCTCTACCATAGGATTGACCCCAACTGAATTGTGACAAAAACCTTCCTTGATGATTGCAAGTGTCACATTTAAGTTCTCTATAGGCTCGAGAGCCCTATTTAGTCCCTCCATAACTATATGATGAAGCCTCATGTTTTCTTCTAAATCATTTTCTGGCCTTCCCAAGTGGGGCTCCCATTGTTGAGTTATAATACTGCATTGCATTTTCCCACTTGCACTTTTGAGCCTAATGTTAGCTTCAACTTACTATTTTGTAGCATGTCGCTTATGCATTATATTCCATTGTTATCCCTTACATCTGTTGCATTTTCAACTTGACACCCTTATCCCTATAGGAAACATTTCCCCGAGTGCCCATATCCTTCACACGTTTCTTTCATTGAACATAGGTATGTTCCATGTGCTTGGAAATAGTTTGCTTTCCCGCGACACTCGTTTCCTCAAAAAAAAATATCAAATATGATCAAAAGAGGAGTGGGAAAGAGACGAGTTCTCTTTTTATAGTTGGTAGCAGTTCTAATTCATGTCACCCTTGAACAAGAACCAATTTTGAGTCTTTGTCTCAACAAATTGGGTTTCGAGTATGGCCTTGGGAAAATGAACCTTGTTTATTGAGTCTTTTCTCCTTCGACTGGTTACTCTTCTAGTCACTATGGATATTTTTTCAATGACTCTTATGTCACCAACTTATATCATTGTGCATTCTTAAGTCATAACTACCCAAGTTAATTTTGTGTTGTGCTTATGTTCAAGGGAAGTTTTAGCCTGTGTCGACCATTCCTCAGACTTTCTTCCTTATCATGTCGCTCTTATCAGTTTTCAAGTCATTCTTCTTATAAAAAAGTATTGTTGTCACATACTCATGACTATATGGAAGTTCCTCATTGACTTCTTACTGTAAGGTCAATTGTTATCGACTATGTTATCACTAAAATTTCGTCTGCACATGGCGACAAGAACTCCACATCATCAAAACAGCAATGAAGCCACTCATGGCACTGAATTAGTTTCACAACACTCAAGAAGGGCAAAAAACTATACAAAGTAACCAAAAATTGAAGGGTGCTTTACAGCAGCTTGATGCGCGCGCACATGCGCGGGTAAAAAATGTGTTACTAGCGCATGCGCGCACGACGCACGACTGTCAACACAAAAACCCGCGCATTTGTTAATACGACGTATTAATTGCATAAGTCGGCCTCCTGAACGCCCACAGACCGGCCCCCAAGATGATTTGACCCTCAAATCAGATCCGGCTCTGCAAAATCGGCAGATGAATGACCTAAATAAACCCTAATGCGCCCCTATTCACACTTGGAGAAAGTTATGCGACCGCCCGTGAAGTTGCTATAAAAGGCCATGAGGGGACACTGTTTTGGCAGGGAATTCGAAGCAATGTTATGTTGTCCAGATGATTCAGAGCGCAGCCTTTGACAAACAATCCATCAGCGGCATAACCTAGAGTTCTTTCACCACTCAGTTCAGTTCTATTCATTTTGTAAGGAAAGCATTGTGTTGAGGGCCCCGAAGAGCCTTCCGCTGGAGGGAGAAGGAACCCCTGTCTCTTTCTTCAGCATGTTCTCTGGTTTCATTAATATACCAAGCTTGGAACCATTGACGACCCCCGTGTCTGATGTTTGACGTTTTTGTTTATTTTCGCAGTGTTATTTGCTTTCAGTTGATAGTTAGATTGTATTCAGTTTTGTTTTCTGTCAACCCCATGCTGCCACAGATGTTCTGCCCTGATGAACCCAACAGGGTATGCAGAGCGGTCTCCATTTTGCTCACCTGGTGATCATTTGAACGCGAACATACTGGCGACTCCATTGGGGGCAATAACAACCAGAACCAAGGGAACCAAAACCCCCAAGGGGGCAATAACAACAAACGCCAAGGGTAGAATACTATTAAAACCATCCACCCTTGTGCTCTGTGTGGCGTGTACGATCATTACACTCACCATTTCCCCCAGATCGCTGATTTCAAAAGGTTGAAAGACTCGGGGAATCTTCCCCCTACCCCTGCACAACCTGCCCCACAGCAGGCACAACAATAGTATGTGCAACAACCCCCTCCCGCCGTACTACAAAATCCTATTCCACATCAAGGTGTGGTAAACACCCAACAGGATGTACAACGTCCCCCACCTCAAGTAGGACAATACCACAACCCTAACAACCCAGTAGAGCGTACCATTCTCCTCACCAGTGAGGAAGAAATCCTTCTGCAAACACGGAATCGTCAGTATCCAACTGAGTCTACGCCTATCCCTCCAGAGACAAACCCTACACCAACGACACCCCCGTTAGTGATCCCTCTCCCTCCCGCCGAACAACCATTACGCATCCCTCGCATCCCTTTGCGTAGGAATGTTCACAACCCACAGGCTAGGGCAGATCACAATTATAGCTTGGTAGACGACTTAGCGCAATCCCCTGCTGCCATGTCAGTCTTGGAAGTCCTCCAGACTTGTCCTACACAACGGAAATCACTACTTTCCGCCTTGGGGGCAGTCGACCCGGCCGATACTCGACTCATCACTTTTGACCTTGATAGTTGCAAACCTCGCCTTCCCGCCGCAGTTGCTATTCAAGTACCAGTAAAAATACGGAACATCACCGTCCATCGGTGTATCATCGATGAAGGGGCATCTACATGCATCATGTCCAAAACAG
>ML858938.1:0-20451 GCA_009831015.1 Picea engelmannii | reverse complement strand
ACAATATTACAATGTAATAGTAATGCCATATTACAATGTAATATGGCATTACCATATTACATTGTAATATGGCATACAATATGGTATACCATATTTCATGTAATTTTTTTTTTTAAACCTAAATTCATCGTCGCAATATCGACACAAGTTCGTCGGAAATATCTTACTATTTTACCACAACCGTCGTTGTAGCGACGAAACTTCGTCGCAATTTTCCATGAATATTCATTGCATATACATCATGTGCGTCATAAATTTGGTTTTGAGATATTGCACTCGTCGATATTACCACGGATTTTCGTCGCAAGTTGCGACGGACTTTCGTCGCACGTTCAGCAGCCGCATCGTAAGTTATTGGCTTGGCATAACTTTTCGTCCCAATTGTGACGAAGGTTCGTCGTAATTGCCACATTTCTTCGTTTTTATTGCGACGATAGTGCGTCGTAATTGCGACGATGCATAGGGTTAACCGATATTGAAGGTGGTGACACGTGGAGAGCTAATTTCGTCGATGTTTCCACGCACACTTGGATCGTGGATATAGCGACAAAATTATTCCGACGAAAAAAAATCTCGGCTTTCGTGGAAATTGCGAAGATAAGTGTGGCAATATCAACGAAAAACCGTCGCAAATTTGCTCATATGTACTAGTGTCACATAGTTAGGGGAGATCACCTTCACCGTATCAACAGTTGCATGGGAGATGAGAGGTATAGGTTGGTGGACCAACAGTTGGAGGAGTTACTTCCAGGTGTACTGGATGAATGGGAGTCAGTGATGATCACAGGAGAGTATGTACCATGGATACCAGTGGATGAGATTTTGGTTTAATCCTTGGGATTGACCAAAGCATGTGATATTTTACAAGTCTACAGTCAACTACAGAGGTTTTTGTTAGCCTTTCGTGACACTTTTATCGTAGACAACAACATGAGGAGAGATAGATAGTGGTCGAGGACATGGGGAGTGGCTAGGCCGAGACCACTTGACATGAGTGTTTTTACAACATCCAGTAGGATATAGGTGGGTCGTCATAGGCAGCTAGCTAAGACTTGGTGCATGAGGGTGAGCATCATAGGCCAAGTGATAGAAGATGAGCATAGAGGGCTTCTGACAATGATCAATCTCACACAAGAGCAATTAGAGGAGATTGGAAGTGATCAACTTCCAAGTTTGCCATGGGATCCAGGTGTTCATTTGGCTTGCAGGATGTTTTACTACAGGGTGACCTAGGTTGCGCCAAAGAGCCACATATTCCACCATGGGTTGGTTTGGAGTGGGTCTGCAGGGATTTGTCAAATGGAGCAAGGTAGATTTTCACTCTTGATCATCATGATCAGACATGGTTATGGTTGGGCAGGTACTCCTTCCACATAGATGTTTTCACAGATGCAGTTTCTAGACAATAGGTCTAATGGCCACAGGTACGTCAGCTTGAGGATCCAGGAGTGGAGGATCTAGTATATATACAGGGAGTAGTCAGGTAGGTTCAACAGAGTGCAGTGCCAACAGGGTGATCTTCGACAGAGTTTAGCATGGGATCCAGGGATTGCAGGGTTGAGCATTTCACTGACTGATAGGGACGAGGGGACTGTTGCAGGGGAGAGTTGTTTTGACTTTCCCTTGAGCTTCAGTGTTGAGGAGAGCACATCTCTTGAGGGTGTCTCACGAAGGTCTTATAATGCCTCATTTTGGAATTAACATGTGCAGTTGATGGAGGTCGTGCTGATCATGGTAGTGTCTTGGAGGATGGACTCATTTTGGGATGAGGCCATGCGTCAGATACAAGAGTTTCACGGTGTTGATATATCTCAGGATTATGCTTCACAGGATAATGCAGTTCACTTCCTGATATGGGATCCAGGGGGTGGAGTGTATGATTGTTCATCTTTTGATGGATTCTACGGTGTGTCCCAAAGGTGGACATGGGATCCTAGTATTATACTAGGAGAGACTTGGTTATTGCTTGAGGACAAGCAATTTTCTAGCAGGGAGGACTGCAATGTCCCAACTTTGGGACATCATTACATTACAGAGGGTTATGATGACCAGAGCAACCAGAAGGAGGATTTAGCGAGAACATAGATGATTGAGAGGTATTTTGGGGTCTAGATTGCATTGCTCATCCCATTTCATCATTATGATCCATTCTACACAGGTTGGCTTTGGTTCTGTTGCATTCCGACGATTTCCATGATTTTGAGTATTTTGAGCTAGAAGCTAATTAAATTCATTGAAGAGGTCATTTTGGGCACATTACTTGGAGAAACCTCTCAGTGTAATAGCTCATTGGAATCGGGAGGAGCAACACTACATGATGGGATGGTGAAAAGTGACTTTCAGTGGCCAGGGAAGCCACAGGGAGAGATAAGGCGCTTTTCAGAGGTAAAAAAGTTAATTAATTAATTAAAGTGATTTAATTAATTAATTAAATATTAATAAAATGAAAGTCACTTTGGAGGGACAAGGTGAGCAGAAAGTATAAAGGAAAGGCAAGGGCCTCTATTCATTCATTCATGTATGTGTATCGTTTTGATATCTAACTTCTAGCTAGAGGGCCCATCTCTTGGGGGTTTTGAGGGTTTTGACTTAACAAACCCTAGAGGACGATTCAATGGTGAAAGATTCCACCTAGCTTGTCCTAAGCTTGGTCTCAAGGATGAAATATTCCCCCACACCATTCTAGTCCAGATTTACTCAGTTGCAAGAGGGTTCTACATCAGTTACAGGTGCAGGAAGAGAGAGGGCGCACCAGTTGTGGGTTTCTAGCAAGAGGGGCGCACCATCCATTGAGGGAGGATTCGATCTAGCTTAGGAGAAGAGATTTTGGGAATTCCAGGTATTGGGTTTTCCTTGCAGGTGTCATAGCGCCATTATTGGATACATCTGGAGGCCATTCCATGGAGGATTGATTTGCATTGAGAGGGGGGAAATTTCCCTAAGAGGAGGGCACAATATTCTTTGGAGGGTGGCTAGATCTAAGTGTCTAGCAGGTATTTTGCCTAGTTGAGCACTTGGGTTTTCATTACCATGCCCCGATCTATCATTCTAGTGGATTGGTAGAGTTGTTGGAGGTCTTTAGGAGAGAGGTCGATTTATCTAGGGTTTCAGGCATCCAGGGGGGCGCACCATTCCTTGGAGGAGATTCAGATCCATAGGGTTTGAGAGGGATCTTAGAGATTTGAGCACCTAGGTTGTTCTTGCCTTCACCCGATCTACTGTTTGGCATGTTTACTGGGGTGATGGGACATCTTTGACAGCAGGGCTGAATTGTTGAGGCTATTCAGTGATCCAACAGGGCGTGGCATCTTCTAGCTTGAGGGTTGGCACTTCATACGACCCAGATCTACCTTGGCATTGGTCTTCAGGGCGTATTCAGCGTTTGGAGGCTTGTAGTATTCTATTGGAGCATTTGTAGTAGCTCCTATTGACTTATTAGAGCCATCTGTTGAGCATTCCAGATTGGTTTCTTCATTGTATCAAGTTCCCTTACTATTATGAATAAAATCTGATCTGAAGTGTTTTGGCTTGTCTATCATCTTGTTGATCTTGCATATGGTTGAGGTATGTTACATTGCTTATCTTCTTATCTGTTGCTGCAAACACACATATAACACATAAATAAACCCTAAGCGCAACCTAAAGAACCCTAGTAAGCAAAGTGTTTGATGAAATGCCACAACCATAAAGGTTTTAAAAGACACCCAAAACCGTGATGTTCCTTGCATATTGGCTTGGGAATGTTACACGGGTTCTGATTCAGTGTCGGAGCATGCATCTAATTCAGAAGCCCTCATATCGGCCACCCGTGACTATTTGGCACGACACTCACTTGTGTTGTGAATGGAGTTCTTATGGAACTCACACCACTTTCCCGTGTCCTTCTTCAGCTTCACGATGTTGTTCTTTTCTTGTGGCTTTGGCAGGTTCTCTTGAGCCGCCATGCCTTGGCTTTGTCCTTTGTTCTGCAGTTTGGGGGCACCTTTCACTTGCTTTTGATTCATAGATCCAAAGTCTCGCTTCTTCTTTTTGAATTTCTGCTCAATCTTGGCAACATACCGGTATGTCGTACCAAGTGAGGAGATGTCGAGGAACTCCATTTCCTCCTGAATGTATCTGTGTAGACAACTGCGGTACTTCAACACCAAATGTTTCTTTGAATCTTTGATACCCAACTTTGTGCACAGGGTATGGAATAGATTCGTCAACTCATGCACATCTTGATCCCTTTGCTACCTCAACGTAGTCCATTGTATGTACTTGTCCTCATAGCTCCCCAGAGGATAATATTGTTCCTTGATGGCATCTCAGAAAGAATTCCAAGTGGGTACGACCGAGAACAGGGAGGGTTCCTCCTCGTCCTTTTTCTCACAGTAGGTTTCTCACCAGTCCTTGACATGGGGGGCGACTTTGAGCAGTGAAAAAATAATCTTCTCCCGGTCGAAAAAGTCATGAACTGAGAAATATCCTTCTAATAGATTCAACCATCTATCTACGACGTCTACATCTATTTGACCATCAAATATGGGAATGTCAAAGTTTACTTGTACCTTAAAAGGGGTTACGCCTCCAGAGTGGTTGTTGGATGCAGATGCGCTGCCAGTGGGCAATCGTTGAAGGATCTGGACGAAGTTATCCATCATTGCGTTCCTTTGTTTTTCAAGGGCCTCCTCGAGCAATATTTTGATAGGATCTCCTGCTCCCTCGTCTTTCTTTTCGTCCCCCATGGGCAGCCGTCGGGGTTTGCGAGGCTGATCTTGCAAAGGTTCAACCAGATCGAGCCCTAACTCCTTATACCCCGACCTCGTTGGGGACATGCAAAGAAGGATCGAGAAAGAGCAGACCGCTCTGATACCACTGATCCGTATTTATGTAGGAATGCAACATAATACACAAATAACCATGAATACAAAGATGCAGCGGAAATAACACTTCATTTCATTAATATCAAAGAACTGAATTTTTTTTACAGACAAAATAGAAATAAACTAGCTAGGGCGCTAGTAGCTTATCTCTGAGAAGAGATGTGGCGGCTCCAGGCCTCTGAAATCTGTGTTCCAATGAGGCTCTAAGACCTATCTATTATTGAGACACAATAGAAACCCTAAACATCCAAAAAAACCTAACCCTAGGAGATGAAACGCCAGAATATGGGCCCCGTCGGGGTAAATTAGTACATCAATTTCTCGGGGTCATAACTTTGGAATACTATCTCCATTTGACGCATATGATATATCGTTAGAAATATCTATCATAGGACTATAGTAGTTGGCACCGGACCATGCCCAAAAAACGTAATTTAGGGCCTCAAAATGGCTCCGAAAGTTCAGGACCCAAAAACCTGCCAAAAATAGTAAATTGTGCTACAATTAAGGAAACTGAAAAACTGAAAGAAACAATGGTGGGGGTCCAAGTGGAATAGGCGGGTGGCCATCAATATCCACCTGGATCATGGTGACATTAACCTTCATGTGTCATGCCACACCATCTTATCCCTACAAATCTGTCAGGTCAACCATCATCTGTCATGTCACATTCATTGTGCCACGTCAGCCTAACATCCAGTCTAGTTATGAGGTGTCATGTTAGGTGGCATGCCACATCAGGCCTACATGTATTTGGTGCTATCTGGACACCCAACTCCAATGTTTGTGAATGAGCGTTTTATGGATTTCCCGGGGTCCCGATGTTTAGTTGTGTTAAGGTTTCGGGGCTTGGATAATTGGTTAATGGACAACTGGGAAGCTTTTCGTTGTGTTAACTGTTGGGGGATCCATCGAATCCCGGTGCTTGGCGGGGGTAAGGTTCCTGGTTGGGTTAAGGTTCTAGGGACTGGACAACTGATTGACTGGCAACTGAGGAGATTTTATTGGAAGTTGATGGGAATCCGTAGGATCTAGTGCCCGGTTGTGTATGGTTCCATCTCCAAGTTCCGCTAGTTGGTTTGTGAAGTATACCCACCAACTATTGGTCGAGACACACCATGTTGGAGGGTTACGTGTCCCAACAAGCCAGTGCCCAAGTAGTGCCACATTGGATGGTACAAGTGGCGAGGGTTCACGTGGGTGCCACACGAACATGAGGTAGTTTTTGGTGGAAAAGGCCTGCAAACTTTAGTAGGCCATAACTTTTGATCTCAAGATCGGATTTGAGTATAGTTATAATTGTTGAAAAGCTCTCGACGAGTAGAACTGACTTATGAACTCGGTTTTGGATTTGGAAATGTGGTTAAGGAAGATAATATAGATGAAAGAAAATATAATTTTTTATATCCCATCAATCTAATGACTCTTAGGGGATTGGGTGTGTTATAACCATAATGTACCCATTGATTCATCAATCATGTTGTATTTTTAACCACTTCCCTAATGACACATTCATTATAACTTGCACTGATCTTGCTAGTTGAATGGCTACAATGTTCTTCCAACCACGAGAGTCTTGACTTTTGTGTCAACATAGAGGTGGTGTAAATTCATAACTTGCTTATAGATAAATAAAGCATTTAAATGTATTGAAAGTATTAAAATCTGGTCATTGAATCATTACGATAAAACACATAAATATTAATTATTAATGAGAAAAAATTAACTAACTAATATAAATATCTCGAGTTCAACTAACACAAATACATTTCATGCAAATTCACATAATATATTTGGAATTAAGTTAATAGATGGACAAATCCAACCTTTTCTTTGTTAAAGTTTTTGGGAGTTATTGTTTCACCTAATTAATGGAAACTTTGTCCTTAAAAGTTTCATCCCATTTTAAACAGACCCATATTATAAAGATTTCATTATTTATAGTTTCACCCAATTAATGAGAACTTTGTCCTTAAAAATTTCATCCCCTTTTAAAAAGATTCATATTATAGGAATTTTATTATTTATAATTTCATCTAATTAATTAGAACTTTGTCTAAAGGTTTCATCCCCTTTTAAAAAAACCATATTATAGGGATTTCAAAATAATGAGTGAACAAGATGGAACTTAAGTCAACAAAAAAATATTTGAATTTTCCCACTTATTAATTCACTTCAATTTTATAATTTAATGCATCCATTTTTAAAAGAAAAAGGCTAAAGGTTTTATTAATTTGAACTTTTATGGTTTACCATCCTCCAATCCCATCATATAATTTTTATCAAAATTGTAATTTTTGATTAATAAAATTATTATTTTATTATAAAAATAAATTTAACACTTTTAATTAAAATATTATTAATTAAATTATACAATATTAAAATTATTAAAATTATTTAGATTATACAATATTACCATTATTTAAATGCAATTTCATTAATTCAAAATATTTTTTACATAATTTTAAACTAAAAATAACAATATTTCTTCTAATTATTTATAATAAAAAAAATAAAAAATATTCCAACTACCAATTTTTAAAAGAGTCACTTTACCCATTAAATTATACAATATTAACATTATTTAAATTATTTAGATTATACAATATTACCATTATTTAAATGCAATTTTATTAATTCAAAATATTTTTTACATAATTTTAAACTAAAAATAACAATATCCCTTCTAATTATTTATAATAAAAAAAAATTAATAAAATATTCCAACTACCAATTTTTAAAGAGTCACTTTACCCCTTAAAGGGAATTTGCTGCTTGTTAATAGCGTTGCACGTAAACTTGCGATTGCAATCGCGATTGGTTACTGAGGCATGCCGCGGATGGAGCGACGGCTAATCGTGACCGTTTCTTTTGGGCAAATCTAAACCGTCCAATAAGCCCATATGTATTAAATTAAGGCCTTCATACTATTTAAATTCTCTTCCACTGGAACCTTGTAGCTCTGTGGTAGAAGCAATCAAGCATTGATAGCTAGTGTTTTTTCAGTTGAAAACATCGGTATTGAGAAAATGGAGAGTTCAGGAAAGAGCAGCGGGAAGGGAGGGAGGAAAGGTGCAGGCTCCCGGAAGAAGTCGGTGAGCAGGACCGTGAAGGCCGGATTGCAGTTTCCTGTGGGGAGGATCGCCAGATATCTCAAAAAGGGGCGGTATGCCAAGCGGGTTGGGGGTGGCGCGGCCGTCTACATTGCTGCCGTCCTCGAATATCTTGCCGCCGAGGTGTTGGAGTTGGCAGGAAATGCTGCCCGTGACAACAAGAAGACCAGAATCATCCCCCGCCACATTCAGCTGGCCGTCAGGAATGACGATGAATTGGGGAAGCTTTTGGGCAAAGTGACCATCGCTAGCGGCGGAGTGTTGCCGAACATTCATCAGGTTCTCCTCCCCAAGAAAACTGCCGAAAAAGTGGAGAAGGTTGCTGCGTCAAAGTCCGCCAAGTCTCCTTCCAAGAAGTAAGAATCGTCCGTCCGCGCTGCTTCTCTGATCGAAAACAATGGTGTTTTATAACACCACCTCTTTGCTGTCGGAATCTTTTGTTTGACAAATAGGAGGAACATTATAGCGTAGGTGCGATTCGAATTTTTTCTAGTCTGTTTTTGATTCTAAGCATCTATAAGAATGTCATATTCTTTAAGCCGTCGAACCTCATAGCTCAAGTCACGAAAATGTTGTGGAACATGAGGCAGGTCACAAAAACAATTCCTGTCAAGGTCTTCTATCAAAGTTTGCAACTCAAGGAAGTGAAAACCTGAGTTGTTTTTTATTTTATCTTTTCGAAGCTTTGGTTTTCTTCTTTATAACAATTCTGCAACTCAAGGAAGTGAAACCCTGAGTTATCTTTTATTTTATTTTAAGGTCTTCTATCAAAGTTTGCAACTCAAGGAAGTGAAAACCTGAGCTGTTTTTTATTTTATTTTTTCGGTGTTTCGGTTTTGTTCTTTATAACAATTCTGCAGCTCAAGGAACTGAAACCCTGAGTTATTTTTATTTTATTTTATTTTAAGGTCTTCTATCAAAGTTTGCAACTCAAGGAACCTGAGTAGTTTTTTATTTTATTTTTTCTGTGTTTCGGTTTTCTTCTTTATAGCAATCCTGTAACTCAAGGAAGTGAAACCCTGAGTTCTTTATTTTATTTTATTTATTTTTTTAGGGTTTCGGTTTGCTTCTTTATAGCAACTGTATGCCCATTTAACTCCTATTTTAGTGAAAATATCCATTCTGTCATAACATAATACTCTCACACTAATGAGTTCCTTTTCTGATTTGCATAATCTACCTTGCTAAACCCATGGGTCTTAAACCCTAGTAGAAACTTACTGCGGCGATTGTTTGGCTTGTTGCAGTCCCGAGGTCAAATTCTCAAAAGCAAATTCTAATATGTTAATTTTTTCATGTTACAAAAGTCATAGTTTTGTAATTGTTGTATGCGTTAAAATGCTCATCCATTATCCTGCACCAGTGGGATATGTTTTGCGATCAATTCTCCTTTCATCGATTCATGTACTAGGCTCAGATGGGCTTGAGCTTTCAACTGTTGTTGCTCTTTTAAGTTCATTGTGTTCTTTGTACTATGTCACTCTTGTTGGAGTAATCTCCCTGGTAATGTTCAGAGATGAAACAGAGATGCGGAATGTAACACACTATGGAGCATTCGCCCTTCACACTATTCATATACATTACACTAGGAATACAAGGAAACATATCAATGGATCTGAAACAGAAAGTAATAACTCAACAATAAGCTAACTGGAGTCTAACTAAAACTGTCTATTACTGGAGTCTAACTAAGACTGTCTGTTTGGAGTTGACTAGGTGAGCTGGTAGACAGCTTGGCAGATAGGTGGATACAGTTTAAGATTATCTCTAACAGCTCTCTGCTGATACATGAGTTGCTGTTGGTCTTTATACTTGTAATATTCAAGTTGGTCTTTATACTTATAATCTTCAAATTTTATTTTTTTATGGTGTCTATAGGTACTCTATCTTCTAATGCTTCTAAAATGGAATTGAAACCTTCTAATACTTCTAACTTCTAATGGGGTAACTTCTAATACTTCTAAAATGGAATTGAAACCTTCTAATACTTCTAACTTCTAATGGGGTAACTTCTAATACTTCTAACTCCTACCTTCTAATACTTCTAATATGGAATTAAAACCTTCTAATACTTCTAACTTCTAGGTTTGGGGAATGGGGTTAACTTATAACTTACTTCTAATACTTCTAATGGGGTAACTTCTAATGGGTCTGGGGAATGGGGGTAACTTTTAATGGGTATGGGGAAATAATAGTTATTAGCTATGAGTTCTCTGCTGATACATGAGTTGCCGTTGGTCTTTATACTTGAAATCTTCAAGTTGGTCTTTATACTTATAATCTTTCAATTTAACTACTAATGAGTTGCCGTTGGTCTTTATACTTGTAATCTTCAAGTTGGTCTTTATACTTATAATCTTTCAAGCTTTAATGTCCAAGGAATGGGGGTAACTTTTAATGATTCTGGGAAATAATGGGGTAACTTTTAATGAGTCCGGGAAATAATAGTTATTCGCTCCATCCTCCCTAGTACTTCTAACTTCTAATAGGAAAAAACATTATTCGCTCCATCCTCCCTACTTCTAATACGTCTAACTTATAATATGGATATGTTTCTCCTATTATTCGCCCACCCTCCCTAATATACTTCTAATACGTCTAACTTCTAATATGGAGATGTTTTCTCCTATTATTTGCCCACTCTCCCTAATACGCCTAACTTTTAATATGAAGATAATTTGCGGACCCTTTCTAATACTTTTAATAAGTTTAATTTTAAGTTTAATTTCTAATATGAGATAAGAGATAAAGAGAAAAGAGGTTACAAGTTCAAATTTAGAAGGTGTAAGGTATGTATATTTCCGTAGACTTTACTAGTAAAATCGTTGGATGGAGAAGGTCTCATACACCAATTTGGTGTTTGGCTATTTCTGTAGACTTTACTAGTAAAATTGTTGGATGGAGAAGGTTTCATACACCAAATTTGGTGTGTGGTCGTGACCTTAAAAATATATTATTATTATTATTATTATTGAAGTATTAAGTTTCTAATACATCTAACTTTTAATATGAAGATAATACTTCTAATACTTCTAACTTCTAATAAGATAAAAAGATAGAAGGATATAAAGATAAAGAGATAGGAAATATTGATGTATTAAGTGTTATGTTATAATAATAATAATAATAATAATAATAATAATAATAATAATATCTAATTTCTAATAAGTTTAACTTTTAATATGGAAATAAAAAGATATTTTTTAATAAAAAGATAAGGAGATAATGAGATATTAAGTGTTATCTTATAATTATAATAATAAAATTGGTTTAATTAATAATAATAATAATATGATTTATATAAAAAATATAAACTCTTATTTTATTCAAATTTTGCTACTATCAAAGTGAGTTTTGTTCCATGCTACAACAAATTCTTTACTTTATACACCAATCTTATACTTTACACACCATGTGATGAACATTTTTTAACTCTTTCCATAATTGTGTAAAAGTCGGAGAAACTCAACAAACTTGACTCAACAAACTTGAAAAGACACAACCATAGAATTTTTTGGGACCATATGGATCTTGCAATTGTTTGTTTTATTCATAATTTTTTTTCAAATTGTTTTTTAATTATGAAAACAAGAAATAGATTGACAATTCCATGTATGTTTCATTCTTCAATTAAAATGTATGTTCCATTCTTAACTATATATGTGATCTAGCTCATATATATTATGTGAGCTAGCTCACATATATTATATGTGAGTTAGCTCATATATATTATGTGAGCTAGCTCACATATATTATATGTGAGTTAGCTTTTTGTGAAAAACAATTGTCATGTTTTTTCAACATTTTTTTGTTTGATAATCAGTTTGAAAAGTTTGAACAAGTGATGCATATTTCATTTTTCAATTAAAATTTACTTATTGTGAAAAGTAATTGTCGTGTTTTTTCAACATTTTCTTATTTGATAATCAGTTTAAACAAATGTAAATGAATGTAAATTATATTTTTAATCAAACTAAATTTATCTCCATTCACCACCTTTGTTAATGCATTGCATTGGTTATCTCCATTCACCACCTTTGTTAATGCATTGGTTGTATTATTCCTCATCAATATATTTATTCTTAGAATTGGACTATTTCCTCCATTTCTCTCACATTGATTTATTCCAAATCAATATTTTTACTCACGTAAATATATTTACTCTTAGAATTGGGAGTGGGCTTCTTGACCATTGCATTGACACATTGATTATCATATTCTATTTCTAATTTAGTTTGATAAAAATGTTACATAATCTTAAAAAAACCAAACAATTACCCGAAGTAACACATGTTGTAAGGTGTGAGGTTTAGTTCCTATTAAAATTTACTTATTGTGAAAAGCAATTGTCATGTTTTTGCAACATTCTCTTATTTGGTAATTAGTTTGAACAAGTAATGTATGTTCCATTCTTCAATTAAAATCTACTTATTGTGAAAAGAAATTGTCATGTTTTTCCAACATTCTCTTATTTGGTAATCAGTTTGAACAAGTGTAAATGAATGTAAATCATGTTTTTAATCAAACAAAACTTATTTACATTCACCACCTTTGTTAATGCATTGGTTGTATTATTTTTTGATTTTGATTTTTATTGTTTTTTTTTGAATAACAGTGAAACCTTATATTAATGCGAAATGTGTGATATACAATAGTAAGTATGAGTCACCTATTCTACCACAAATGGGAAACCAGAACATGTGGCATCATAATGTCTAGAAATTGACACATTGTCTTGAGTGCAAGCATTGTCGTAGCTAAATTGCTTACACAAAAAATTACAGTCTTGCTGCTTGAACACAAAATTACAGTGTTTTTGCAACTTATTGCTAGGACAGGTTGTAGATAGAGCTACTATAATCTTAACTATATAAACAAAATAGGAAAAACAACATGGTCATTTATCCTATTGTTATGGTGAGTTGGACCATCAATCTTGCACCTAGAGTAAGCAAAAAACTTGAACCTAGAGACTTCAATCCTTAGTTGAGCTGGGTTGTCCATGTATTGTGTAGGTCGGGGTGAACCGTTGTCTGCATGTAGGGCATCTGGTGTGCACAGGAGCATCCGTCAAGGCGTTGAACAAGATGTCCATCATTTGACCAAGGATGCTTTGGGAATGCATCTGGTCATCCTATCTCTGTCGAATTTCGAATAAGAACAAGAGGTGCTCCTCCACTAGGCGGTTGGCGAAATGCTGAGGTAGCTCCTTCTCCGTTTCCTGTCCAACCACCTTTGCGATGATTTCCTCCGCTTCCTGTCCAACAACCACTGCATTGTCCTCCAATTGCCAGGTTGGGGGGATTTCCTCCACCACCTTGCAACTTCTGTCGTCGTAGTCGGGGTCACAAGGTTTGACAATTGGAGGGGCCAAGGGATTGGTGGCTAGAGGAAGGCGCGCGCTTGAAGGTGGCACCTAATCTTTTACCAAGTTCAGGCTAGGGAGCGGAGGAGGGATGGACAAAGGGAGGTGAGCTCTAGAGGAGGACACTTCCACTTTGACCAAGCTGACGTTGTGACACTGAGGAGCCGACTGAAGAGTCTCTTGCGTCCTCTGGGAGGGGTGCCGAGGGTTGACAAAATGAGCAATGAGGGCTCGTTGGGAAGGGGTGAGCCTATTTGCTCGGGAGAGGGTGTTGTAATAACGAGCACTCTTGGATTTTTCCCTCTCCCGCGACATGGAGGCGGATGGAGGGTGCTGAGGGGAGTGGGGGGAAGTGGAGGTATTGAGAGGGTGCATGAGGTTGTTGGGGGCGAATGGAGGGTGTCACAACTGGGTGAGAGGTCTCTGGTGCGCGAAGGGGTGTTGCAGAGAGCGGTAATTCTCAAAAATCTGGGAGAGCCGAAGAGCTAGACCGGAGGAGTGCACCAGGCCAAATGAGAAATGGAATAGAACACCAGGGCAAGAGCCTGTTTAGACCCCTTGCCGCCATTGAAGCTTGAGTTGACAACCGCAACCTCCATTAAAGTCGAGTTGACGACCAACTTGATCCTGGTACGCCTGGTCTGGCCAACTCGCGTGTCCATTAACCCAGCTATTCTAGCCAAGCGCACTACCATTACTCTTCTCATGGTGTGAACCACGGGGGAGTTAATGTCCTTGGGTTGGTGGTCGAGGTTAATAGCTGCTCGGTGCCAAGTGTCTTTGAGCCCTGACCAGGTGGCACCCTATCCGTTTTTTTTTAAATTTTTATTGTTAGTTTCACCATACTTGTTTCCTCCATTTCTCTCACCTCCACAACAATATATTTATTCCACATAAATATATTTACTCTTAGAATTGGGTCTCATGGAGTGACCTTGATGGTATAAGTGTGGAAAATTTGTATATATGTGACCTAACATAGAATTCTTAAATACTATTTTAACAACTAGCCAATGTTCCTTTCTTGGATCAGCCATAAATATCTTATTACTCCCATTTAATGTGCAATGTTTGGTTCTCAATAATAAGGTATTCACACATTTTTATCTCTCAAAACATCTTTTATTTTTATATTTCAAATATCACGGGTGACCTTTTATTGGATCAGTCATACATCTCTCATTACAGTCATAAATCTCTCATTACTCCCATTGAATGTGTTAATGTTTGGTTTTTCAATAATAACTATTCACAATTTTTTTTATCTCTCAAAACATCTTTGATTTTTATATTTCAAATCTTAAATACTGTTTTAACAACTAGCCAATGTTCCTTTCTTGGATCAGCCATAAATATCTTATGGCTCCCATTGAATGTGGTATGTTTGGTTTCTCAATAATAAGGTATTCACAAATTTTTATCTCTAAAAACATCCTTAATCTTTATATTTCAAATCTCACGGGTGACCTTTTATTGGATCAGTCATAAATCTCTTGTTACTCCCATTGAATGTGCTATGTTTGGTTTTTCAATAATAACTATTCACAATTTTTTATCTCTCAAAACATCTTTGATTTTTATATTTCAAATCTTATGGGGTGACCTTGATAGTATTTATATGGAAAACTTGTACATATGTGACCTTAACTTAGAGTCCCTAAATACCCTTCTAACAATTATCCAACGTTCTTTTCAATAATAACAACTCACATTTTTTTTATCTCTCAAAACATCTTTGATTTTTATATTTCAATTCTCATGGGATGACTTTGATAGTATTTGTATGAAAAACTTGTACATACGTGGTCTAACTTAGAATCCCTAAATACTCTTTTAATAATTATCCAATGTTCCTAGCCATAAATCTACTCATTACACCCATTGAATGTGCCATGATTGGTTTCTCAATAATAAATATTGAGGATTTTTATCTGAAAACATTTTTGATCTTTATATTTCATAAAGTGAAGGTGTAACTATTAAATAGTTCAATATGCACTTTCATTGCCATTTTTAGGTTACCCTGATGTATTGTTGCTATTTGCGAAGAATTTTAATGAACTCAACTTTAACGATCAAATTTGAAGGAGGAGTTATATTTCAAAATGAAGAGTTAAGTTAATTGTAACCTTTTACATTAACAAGTTATTTTTAATTTTTTTAATTTTAGACATAAAACAGTTATTTTATAACTCATTAATTATAAAAAATTTAACATTTAATTTATCATTTTCCAACTATAACTTAATCATAAAATTAAATTCAAATAATTTGATACAACTTCAATTTTTGTCAACTAAGTATATATAATGATAATATTTTTAAACATTGACATAAAATATTCAATTAAATGCCTTACTTAAAATATTATTTTTGCATTTTATTGTATTATTGCTTTGTTTCACACCATCATAATCATTTATAGGGTTAATACTTGAAGCAAAAGATCCTCTATTGATATAACCTTGTTAAGTGGATGTTTAATGATATAGTTATCATTTATTTCATCGGTTCACTCAATTAGAAGATTGGTTCTAGATGGTCTTTTGCTGTTTAAAGGTTGGAAATGTGCCAAATGGGGATGTCATGTGGTGATCAAATTTGATATCATTATGACATTACTTGGATATTCAAACATAACTTATCCTATGGACTAAGAGGATAGTGTATCTATACATCTGCTTACGATTGATTTGTATCAAAACATGTGTTTTGAATAAGTTAACAGTATTTAAAAATCACGGTATCATGCATATCCTCATAGATTGCCAATGCATGCAAGAATGGAATAAGTCTTGTTATGGATATTTTCATTATCTAATGTGGATCGTTGATCAACCAACTTTGCCTTGTCAGTTTCATTATAGTTCCATATGCATAGTGCAAATTTGTTTGTCTACATTTCCTAGTAGGACAAATTGTTCTTCACATTGTAGTGGCATATCAATATTTTCATTTTGAGGAAATCCTCCCAATTTTCATTGTATATTGGTTTTTCATCTCCAAATACAACCTCTTCTTCATTTACAATTGGATTCTCTTCAACATTTCCAACAAACATCCCTACAATTTCTTCATTGTTATTGACATCCTAAGTTCATTAGTGCAAATTGAAACTTATTCTTTATTAACATGTTCAATTTTATCCTATTATAATTCCATGTTGATTTTTTTCATTAGTTTGAAGCTAGATTTTCTATTCCCACCAAAATTACTTCTCTTACATCTTGATTCAAAATTTCCATTCATTTACAATTGGATTCTCTTCAACATTTACAACAAACATCCCTACAATTTCTTCATTGTTATTGACATCCTAAATTCATTAGTGCAAATTGAAACTTCTTCTTGATTAACATGTTCAATTTTATCCTGTTACAATTCCATGTTAATTTTTTTCATTAGTTTGAAGCTAGATTTTCTATTCCCACCAAAATTACTTCTCTTACGACTTGATTCAAAATTTCCTACTCTCCAAGATTTATCTATTGTAACATGTCTTCAATTGAATGGCTCCTTGACCAACAAAATCATATCCTCAGGCCATGTATAGTTTGTTGCTCCTTTCATAATATTTACTTTTTAATGATGAATTTTCAACCTATTTTTGACGACCTATTTCTTGAAAATATTCATATTCTCCAACATGTACATTTTGAAACTTGCTAACTTCTCCACACCTACATTTAGACACTTAAAAATAACATGAAATGATCTTGTAGGTTTATCATTGAAATCCTTAACATCCTTGACATTTTAAAACTCAAATTCTAAGGTTTTTCCCCTTCAACAACATGCACATGATTGTTTTCGTCAACACTATGATTTTTGAGTCTCTTCTACCCTTCCCTTGAGATATCCTACTTTGCTAGTTTCTCCAATAGTTTGGTATAGGGACATTTGACAAACTATCAAATTTACTTTTCCCTGTGGGGTTGTTTACCATGATTTTCTTCATTTTATGATGACATCAATAAATTAATGATAATTTCAATGATACTATAAACCTCTTAAACATGACACTAGGATTTACTAGAAATTCTTACATAGACACATACAATTTATACATATATAATGACCATTTACGTGGAGTTGATACTTTAATCAATGCCAAGGAAAAATCACACACTAGTAACACAATGTCACATAGTGCATGCCCAAATGCAATAAATAAATAAATCATGTGTTACATTAACGTCCTCATCATAATAACACTAGTCTTAGTGTTGTTTTCTTTCTTTCTTGAGGTAGCAAATTGGAGCAACTTCATATTGTAACTCAAGTCTATTCATATTGTTCTAGACACCTTTTGAATCTAGAAATTTAGCATATGGCTATTCAATTATTGAGAGAAGTACATATTAACATAAACATTACACATTTCTTATTTATGTAATATTAAAAAAAAAAATAGAAACTTATAATATGAAATACAACTTACATAATGAAATATGAAATATGAAATACAACTTACATCATGAACAATTAAGTCATTTTATCAAAATGTTGCATTAATATTCAATGTGTTTTGGTGGATAATAAACTAGAGATACATGAGTAATAATTTTACAATTGTAAGGAATTAGTTAGATTTTTATTTTGGTCTTAGAAACAATTTCAAAACTAATAATTTTTAAGTATATCCAATCTTTTTATTGGGCATGTAGGAAAGTATCAATTCTTATTATTCCCAAATACATGCCTATACTATCTTGGTTTGGAATTGAGGTGTAAGTTCCTATTTCCTCAAAACTGCCATAGAAACAAGAAGTAACTCCATCCTTTGAGAATGAGAGAGAAGAATGAATGAAAAGTCTCTTCGAGGGGGAAACCTCCTTTTACAATATTACCAATGCATAAGATGAGATGAACTCTAAAACTAGGTCTCCCCTTTGTATGTATAGGAGACAAAGGTGCAATTTACCATTAAGGGGCATCCTTGACCAATAATAATAACACTAATATAATAATAGAATTGTAATGTATCAATATATGGGGCTTAATGTTTTTTATTTTATTTTTGGAAATGCTCTTGAACAATTTTTATATATACTGTTTAAAAATTATCACTAAATACTACTAGAAAATTGTTTCTTTATAGTTATGAAATAAAATAGGATAACAAATATGTGCAAAATGAATGTAATGGAACAAGAGAAGTAATTATAATAGCATAAAATAAGAATACACCAAAACTTGGATAAACATAGAGATGTAGATAATACCAAGACATTTATTGATCTAATTATCCTACAAGAACCATGAATAAAAAATCCACGAGGGGTTCCTTTCCTCACTAACCATCCCTTCTATTCCAATGAGTTAAACATCATTAAAAATACATGCTTTTCCTTATGAGTTTCATTACAAGAAATTGTGACACTTCACTTTCCTACACTATGTGTGTAAATCCCATGTATATTTGTTGTCACAAGAAGTGGAAGCTATATCTTCACCACTCCCCCATAACAAATGCTTCACATTAGGTAAATTTTCAGCTTGAAATTTGAAGTTCACCAAACTTCAACCCTAAACGAACTTCAAGCCAAAATTCCAACCAAATTTTAAGTTTAACTTCAATATGAATCTATTCAAATTTAATTTTTAAAAAGAAAAAAAAGTGTTAAAAATCTAATTCATAAAACCTAACCTAAACCCCTAATTTTTCAACAAGATATTGTATTTTTAAACTATATGTTTAATGTTTGAAATGCAATTTTTATTTTTATCATATATGTTTAATGAGTGCATAGAATTTTATTGTATATTTTTTGAATTTTTTAAATTTTGAATGATATGGTTTCTTTAATTTAATGCTATTTTTTATTAAATAGTTTTACATGGCCGAATTTTTTTTGAACTCGAATAAACATTCGGACTACGTGACCACTCTCCATCAACAAAGTTTTCATTTGGAAAGCAGAATCCCCAAAAATTTAATTTCATTTGCTATCATGCAATTTAAAAGTTATGGTCACTCTTGACCCAAACTTGAGGTTTACAATGCCACCAAGAACCCACAAGCAACACATGGCTCACTCTCCCAGTAGGAAAACAACCTCCCCATCAATCTTTTATAAACAACAATTCCAAAGCTAAAGCAAAGGTAAACAACACACCCACTCCCTACCACATTGATCAAAACAAGGGTTACACATGCCACTTCAAGTCTTACATTTGTATGCCCTTTTACAACATAACAACTACATGAACTTACAAAGATACAAACTAAGAATGAATAATTTTGGTTCAATACTAGTAGAAAGTTCAAGAAAATCACAAAATAAAAGATTTATTACAATAACACCAACATATATACAAAATAGGCAATAATTTCACAATGGCACATCCTTTTTCATGGACTCGAACAATGATAACATGTAGATAATGAGTGCCGTTTTTATTCAAGTCCACTCACCAATCTTACTTGCAACTCACCGTTCCATCAATTCAACCATGCATGCCTCCCTCACGGCTACTTGTATGTCTGTCCAACTACTTTCTATTCATGGTACAATAACAACTAACAATGACAAAAACAAAAAAAATCCTCCAAGCACACCAAGTTCTCCATGTAGGATCTCTTCCATTCTTCATGCAACTCTCCTCCCACTCTTTCTTTCTACCTCCTCTTTAGTTGACATCATGTTGCCACAAACATTGTTTCTACAATAGCTACAAGTAAAACCATCATCACAACAAACGAAGTACACATAAATTGTGTTGAGTTCTACATGATCTCTTTGGCTCATGATAGATACTCTTAGTGCCTTTGAGCCAACCTTGTTGGGCCCATCTTCTTGCCTTTGATGGGTTCTCTCAACTTCATTTGTATGATCAATTTGCATCCCAAATTTTCTCTAAAGGAGGAGGAGAATTCACGGGAGAGCATATTGGATAACTAGTTCTTGGAAATGGAGGCATCCCAGACTAATTGACCTTTGTAAAGGTCAACAACAACCATGTTTAGTGGCTCCAAATTCTCCTTATCCACTTTACTAGTGATCCCTTGAGCCATAGATTCATGAACACCCTCTTCAATTCTCTTTCTTAGTGGGTGAGCCATTCAAGTATTTTGAAACAAGTGGCCATTTCCGTTGGATGGACA